>DWLR01005757.1:0-10653 GCA_018246295.1 Papilio alexanor hazarajatica
TATAATTTTAATTGACGCTTTTTAATTATTAAATTAATATTCTATATTCGTCTGTCTACATTTATAATTAGAGATATGAAAAGGAAAGAATTTTTAACTATATTTTTATATTGATATCGGTTTGTACTGCACAAAGTTAAACAATATTACAGTATTATTCAAATACTTAATTTTCTCTATCATCATCATCATCATACTGTATTACATTTCTCACAGGCGTTTTTTGTAGACGAGTCACGGTTCATGCATTTAGTTATTATAATTATTAAATCAATTTTTTTTAAAGTTTTTTTTACTTAGTCATTACCAAAAAATATGGAAATTGTTTATTTTAACTGATAAACGTATCAGTTAAAATAAACAATTGAAATAAACAGTTAAACACAACAAAAATAGTCTATAAAAAAACTTTTCATAAGATACTGATTTCCACCAACAGATGGCAGTTATTTGAAATTATAGGCATTATCGTTCGTTTAATCGATCAAATTTAAAAAAATCAAAAAAATAAATTATATTAACTTTTTCCTGATCACAATTATACGAATCATTCGTACGGATGAGATAGTTTTATGGATGTTATTTTTAATTAGTAGCTGTTTATAAGTACTACAGTAAAACGGATAATTTTTTAAACAGGATACTTTTAGGGAAAATATTAAAAACATTAAAAAATTTAACGCATATGGCTGGATTAGGTAAATTAAATATTTTAATATATATATATATATATATGTATGTATGTATATATATATTTAGAGAAAGATAGATTATTTTTATTTAAATGGCATCGACTTGCCATCGACTTATGTCATTATGATAATTGTTTCTTCATAGTTCTTCGTAGTTAGACAATGCAATTGGTGCCCCCACGATTGTGTCATATAATGCTTTGCTCGAGGGAGCTGGAACAATATGACGCAATAAAGTCTGCTATTGAAGCACCACTGGGATGCGAATGACACGACACGGACGTAATGAAAATAATCATATAGAAACTTGTGAGCTATCCTCAACAGAGATTATTTTAAATTTAAATGGCTACACCTCGCAGATTTGCCCGAAGCGCCGTTTAATTTAAATAAAATCAGCTTACGTACTTGTTTATAAATAATTAGAATATTTCCCAAACGGCACTATTTTAGTGATATAAAGATTGTAATCAGTTGTTTTAATTATACTGTGTTGTTGTTGTCTATTGATTTTCGTCACAAGCATTGATCCACCGCGACCCATTGCATCGCTTACGTACCATAATGTCAAATAATTATGATTTTTCTTCTCGGAAGTTCAACCTGTGGGTCGCTAAGCCTCAACATTAAAAAAACATTACTTTATAATTTGTCAGTGTAATCAATGAACATTCAGACAAAATAAATGAAGAGAAAATAAAGATTTTCGGATTTTCAATTTTGTAGTTTTTTTTTTTAATTTGGATGACAATTATGAACGTTGTTAAAAATTGAATGGGGTTAAAAACAGGGGAAGGGGTTAAAATATTTTTACATGCTAAGGGGGTCATGTCATAGAAAATGTTAAAAACACTTTTCTATCCCATTCATTTGCCATTTGAACTTCCAATAATAAGGAAAATTAAAATTGATTGAGTTAAGTTACAAACTAGGTTGTTAATTTATCAAAGCGACAAGCTCTACGGGAATAAAGCTCTCGTAATAATCTCGGTTCATGAAATAATTTAATTAATAGTTCACACGGAACACGAGTACTTTGTAAACACGATTAAACATGCACGATTTCAACATGGCGTATTTGTAGTTACAAATGATTTGCTTACTCAAGAATTTATTGCCAGTGCAATACAATATTTTACACTTTTTTTAAGGGCGAAATGCAGTGCAATAAAATATTTTATATTTTTTTAATGGCGGCTTTACTTTTTTGCAACAGCGATAAACAAAAAAAAATGTTTTCGGATTTGATCGTCTCTTCCTGATATGCTATTTCAAATTTCACAGACTATAAATTTGACTTTTATTTATATGATGAGGGTGAAAACCAGCAACGGGTCGGCTTAATTTAGTGGTCAACGCCGGCTATTAACAATCGTAAAACACCGGAGAAACTGCGAATAACTGCTAAGTCTCATGCCACAAAGTGGTTGTACTAGATTAAGCGAAATCCGTAAACTAAACTATGTAAAATAAATAATTTATCCATTTTATGTAATTTAGTTCTAACCAGATTTAATTATTTAAATAAGCACTCTTGTACCACCACAGTTAATCAAAAGTCACAAACATATATGGTCGTCGGTTTAGGTATACATCATGTCGTCTACCTTACCCCCAATAATGGCAATACAAAACGTCACAATGGTGTTTTAACCATTTCATATTGTTGATATGCCATTTTATAATGCTGTCATATTGGCATAAAGTTGACATATTATGATATAAATTAGTAAACCACCATTTGTTAATACTGAAATAATGAAAGCGTCTAAGCCGGTTGTGTTACTATAATAAGATTATAATGTATTTAGTTAATACATAGTCTGGAAGTTTTTGACCTTTCGAAGAAAACATTTCTTTATTTTTAAAAGAAGCAAAACTGCTTTCAAAGAGAAAATACGCCTGCGGAACCCGAGAATTGAACTGGTTAAAATCTGATAAGTATGCCATCAATCGATAATATCAATGCTTAGGAACAATTCAAGGAGTCAAGGAACTACTGAACTTGGTTTGTAGTGTGCAGTAAAGATTTATTATTATTATTAAAAAAAAAACATCGTTAGCATACGTGGTTAATTAAATGAAAGAAAAAGCACGAAATCTAGCATTTGAATTAAAGGAACAAAAACGAGTAAACTTGGTTGATCGAAATGACTTCTATTTCATTGTAACTTTTATTACGAATTTGTTTTAAATGCAATTTTTCTTCTTTTACAATTAAAGGAATATTTTCCTTTGAGCTTTGTATTTCCTGTATTTAGAGTAGTTTTTATCCAGACGAGGTTAAAAAATTCCAATTTTTACTATTCTAGTAATTCCAGTATTCTAGTAATCTACGATTCTAACATCTTTACATTTATAATTTAAGAACGGGCCAAAATAATTTCGTAAAGTGGCTGCCATTACTTAAATATTTCTGTATTGAACGTGGTTTGGGTTGTGACTTAAATCTACTTATTGGTAGTTACTAATTTACGTTAGAAAGGATTACAAGGGTTATTTGGCTAGGACAATAAAATATATTTTTTTAATCATTATTGAATTATGGAATACAAAGTACTCATTTATTTGTAAAAACAGAACGAGAAAATTTCACTTCACACTCGAGTTTGTTGAATATTTGCATTGATGTAAATTACACAAAATGATTTTTTTAAATTGTTATATTCAGGTTATTTTGATGAATAATATAAAATTAAAATATAGTACTTTAAAACAATTTTTTATCGTTTTGAAATAGGTAATGTGTAGTAATTATTAATTTTAATAGCAAAATTCAAACTACCGCTTGTTAACAGACATCGCTCGCAGAAGCGAGGCGTGCCTAGGTTTGGGTGAGTGCTAATTGAGTGTAACTTACACTACGCAAACGCCCTCTGTCTACACAAGTCATATTAGACGAATATGTTAACACACCCCTTCAAACGCTTAGGCATTAAGACGCTCCTTATTCCCTATCCTATATACTACGTATTGTTATGCATGTGTCACCGTCAGATTGTAAACATTGTTATTTTATAACGTCACTATTGATATTATAAACTAAAGAAAATTGTAAATTGAAGTGATTATTTTGAATTGGACGTATCATATAAAACGTAACAAACCCATTTTTTTCTTTAATGAATATCTCGCGAAGAGATTATTTTTACAGTAACAGTACAGACGTCGACGTATTATAAATCAACCATAATACAATAACACCAAAAGGAAAAGTGTGTAACTAAGAGGTTTTTTATACCACATTTAAAAATAAAAAAGAACATAAAAATTTGACGTAATCTATTCTATTTATGATCGTGATTAAGTACATAATAATATGTTTACCTCAATAGTTATGAGCACTAATTATTCTTAATTAACAGTAGTATAAGGTCAATATACAACTCGAGCTTCTCAAGGAATTATTACGAATCATTTATTTACTATGATGAAACGTTAATGAAACGTTAAACGTTGAAGGCGTACCTTGTTTATGTAATTTAAAAAAAAAAACATTGCACTTATCGTACTCAAATATTTATCGATTTTTCTTTTGTCTTTATTAGTCTACCTTAATAAATAATTTACTGATAGTCATATTTTGATGTGGTTATTAGCTCAAGTCGCTAAAATGTACGGTTTTTTTGTATATTTTTGAAATATGCATGAATGTATAGTTTTTTTTGTATATTTTCGAAAATATGTTAGATACGCATAAGCTACGAAAGATCTATTTTGAGAGGTACACGATTAGATTGTTATGTCGTATATATTTAATTCATAGTATGAAAATAACAAGTAAAGTGCTTTATGAAATTCAATTTTGATTCCATTCAAGAGCCTCGTTCACATACTATTTATAAATTTACTACCCACTCATAAACTTGAAGCAAATTTTGGTTAACCTTTTTCATGTTAAATATGTCGATGGATTGCTTTAAATTTATTTAAAGCTTATTTTTTTTTGGAAGTTAACGACCTTATGTTGGGGTGAGTTTCGAAAACTTCTTTTAAAGTTTTCTTTTGACTGAAGATTTATTATATTGGTCAAAATATTTTTATCACTTAAAAGGTAGCAATGTACCAATTATGGCATAGTGGTCGGATAGCATGAGGTGAGGTACGAGTTATTTCGCCTTTTTTTAACATAAAAAGCTTCACTTTCAATAACCCCAGGTAGACTAAATCCATTTTGCATTACACATTTATTTTTCTTCTATGATATATGATAAAAGTTAATATAATAAAGAACAAGCAATAGATAATTAAAAAAAAAATAATAGACTCGACTCAAATGTAATATGAATACAACGACCCTTCGCTTTCGAAATCGGTTCAGCCGTTTAAACTACAGGAATTTATAATGGAATTAACATACATAAATTTACACATTCATACCCACAAAAAGCAATACCCGTCAGTCGGGTAAAATAATCTATATTAGATCTGTCTACCAATAGACCCAAGGTCTCTAGAAAAAAAAATAAGCTGACTATAAAATTATCATTTAGATAACGTGAAAATATGTCGCGTACAATTATCTTCCAACAAATATTTGTTATTGGCTGTACATACATAGTATAGAAAACCCTTTTAGAAGTAGTCACAGTGTAAAAAGGTTCAATTCGGTGACGGCTGAACAAACATTTGAAAGGGATACATTACAAAACAAATTGTGTATGGCGAAATGTAGATAAAAAAGAACAGCTCGTAAAGCACTGGAAAACGTTGGCAATCAAACATTTCGCATTGAGGAATATCTTAATAATTTTTTTTATAATCAGATTTCGGAAAAAGATTAGAAAATTTATCTTTCATTCATATTTTGTTAGATGATTATTATTATATCTAATAACCTTTAACAGAAAGATAAGAGTAAGTAGTATCTTATACTTTCATACGGTCTTACTCCTTTTATATTGTTTTTAAATATAAGTATATATATTCGATGCGATGCTGATTAAGTGTAAAAAAAACATCACAAGTACACGTTTTCAAGACGGATGTATATACATATATAAAAAGATTTTCTAACTAAGGTCCTTTTTGACAATTCAATCGATTATGATTTCGATTTTTTAGTATCTTTGAATCAGTCCTTGCATGTTTTAGACATACTCCAATACCTTAAAAAAGTTTGATGAAACCATTAAGCAGACACACAAATGTTACATTCCGGTAAAGTTGCTGTAATAGCAAATACATAGGTTGTCATTGTATTATTATTTACTTAGTATTTTGCAACATGTCCAAGATCAATGGACCAACTGCTGTGATTAAAAATTAACTTATTACGAGACAAAATAAATAGTAATTAAGAAATAGTAATTCTTTCTTTGATTATTTGGGATGTGTTGGCATTGGTTAAAACGCTTGTAATGGCTACTGTTATTGAACTATTTTTTGCGATCCGTGCCTGTCACGATGAAGTAAACAATGCGCCGAATTTAACTAACTTTCAATTGACCTATCAGGTTTCATCATTCTGAATTTGTTTCAATAATTTTTTTATTACTTTTAAGTTAAACTATTAAAAATGTTAATTCCGTATGATGGTTTCGATCGAGGTGGTTCTTTTAAATGATAACCTAAGCTAATTTCTGGAAGGAAGATGGCGGTGTATAATAACCACTGTTACAGTATAAACCTTTATTCGTCTGCGAGTGTGACGGGGGATTTTTATGATATTTTTTGATATAAATAGCTCCATAACGCATTTATCAGTATTATGGCATATACAAATTCCCGAGAGTTGAGATAGAGTTGACAGACAGGCAGCCGGCTGTAAAAAATCCAAAACCAGTCACAGTATGGACTACAGTAGAGTCTAGAAGATGTGGAAGAATAGTCTATAGAAGAATAGTCATACTGCGCTGACTCTACTGACCGGTTGGCGCAGTGGTAAGATACTTGCCTTTCACGCCGCAGGTCGTGGGTTCAATTCCCACCCAGAACAAACATTCGTGAGCCTGAACACGTCTGTTTGTCTTGTGTCTGTATGTAAATACCACCGAAGGACGGGCAGCAACGTATTTCTTAGTACGGTTGAACATACTGCGATCGCCAACCCGCCTGCCAAGCGTGGCAATTATGGCACTTTTTCCTCCAATGTTGCGATTAATGGGGGAGGCCTATGTCCAGCAGTGGACAGTCATAGGCTGATGTGGTTGAAGGAGGGAAAAGGGCAGGGTGATGATGATGAAAGATCAATAGTATTCTCATCCTGCTCTTTGATGCGTTTTTTTGTGTTTCTAATGAAGTATGATGGGCTGTTTCGCTGTAGTAGAGTTTTTACTCTACAAGGACTTCATAAAATGTCCGATCAGGAGGAAGTATAGTATATCTTGTAACGGATGCCGATTCTAATTCCCTCGGTAAATCCCTACCCCGTATAAATACTGACAGTTGCAACTCATCTGGCTGATGCCGATATCAGTGGATAGAGTTAAAGCTAGATTTAATAGTAGGTCGCAAGCTGGCTTGTTTGTCTCTTCCAACCATAAAAAAACTCGTCTATTATTTTAAATTGAAATGTGTAAAAGTCTATTCCTTCACTTGACGCAGAGTTTATTTTCCGTAAAATGCATCATTCAAAAGCAAATGTTTCTCTCATTATTCACGATATTTACATAATTCTCGTTCTTGTCGCACTTGCTTCAGCATTAAAATTGTACGACGTAAAAATACTGCGTACATTATTTTCTGAATTACACTAATGCTACAATAATCTACTATTAACATAAATTATTCACTGCATTTTTATGTTTAGTAACGTTTACTTTCAAATACTAGCTAACACGAAGCGTTAAGAATTAACGCGTAATAAAAATTTTCTAAAGTAATTTTAGAAGTTTCCATTTTAAAGTTCTCTGGGCATTTTGTTGCGGCACTTTTTAAGTTTTATAATACAATGAATGCGAATATTGCTTTGTTACGTTTGCATATATTAGTTTGTTTCACAACTCAACCGGTCATCGTAAAATGTAGGACATAGATACAGAAAATATATTTTCCCCAAAAAGAAACAACGTGTGCAAAGGCGCGGGTTACCGTTAGTTCATATCCATATATAAATTAATATGCGGATAAGTGAAACACTTAAGTTATAAAACTTCTGACCCTTAACACATTTTAAGATTTCATATGCAATCAAAAAATACATGTTGTTTTTACTAATTTAGTAGTAATGATAAAACTATAAGAAGCGAAGAGGGAAATTTATATCAAGATAAAACACTGTACAACATGTAAGAAATATAACACTCAGCCATTTTAACTCCACAGTATTAACTATCACAATGAATATGATTGACAGCTTGTTGTCGCAGTACATTGCTTCACTGCCTTTCATATTATTCATTTTGACAACAACGTATCCAAAAATCGTTTGTTCACAGCACATTCCATCGAATCCTTGTTAATCAATCAGAACAAATTAATCTCAGACAAGAGAAAGTTGTCATAAACTAAAATAACATTTTTCTTTTAATAGAATGAGGAACCAACGTACAAGGGCCGGCTAATGTTAAGCGATCATCGTCCCACAGGAACATCCACAATACAAGAGGAACTGCAGATGCGTGGGCGGCTCTTAAGGAAGGTATGTATTCTTTTTTCTCGAAGGCATGTTCACCTTTGCATAAAAACATTTTTATCAATATTTCATAAACATAAAACTTGTGTACCTAGTTAAGATTCAAATAGAATGCAACTAGTATATTTTTACAAGTATTTCCCGAGTTACGTGCACAATCTTACGATAAGCTAAATAACGGATGGCGATTGCCAGTTAATTGGTATTTATTCCGGTATTTCTGCCAGCACCAACTAGCAACAACAAAATGTAATGACGCAGTAGTTATTATATTTTTAACAATGGCAACCGTCACTATATGTATATAGGAAAATTCGTACCCTATAATTTTAATTGACGCTTTTTAATTATTAAATTAATATTCTATATTCGTCTGTCTACATTTATAATTAGAGATATAAAAAGGAAAGAATTTTTAACTACATTTTTATATTGATATCGGTTTGTACTGCACAAAATTAAACAATATTACAGTATTATTCAAATACTTCATTTTCTCTATCATCATCATCATCATCATCATCATCATCATCAGCCTATATGTCAGATAGACATAGTCTCCACCACATCTCCGTCCCTACCGACCATTTTTTTCGAAAATCTTTTATCTTCCACACTTAAAAAACTACTGTAATATATTTCTCACAGGCGTTTTTTTGTAGACGAGTCACGGTTCATGCATTTAGTTATTATAATTATAAATTCAATTTTTTTTAAAGTTTTTTTTTACTTAGTCGTTACCAAAAATTACGGAAATTGTTTATTTTAACTGATACGTTTGTCTATAAAAAAACTTTTCATAAAATACTGATTTCCACCAACAGATGGCAGTTATTTGAAATTATAGACATTCTCTAGATAAAAGAATAAATTAAATTAACTTTTTCCTGATCAGAATTATACGAATCATTCGTACGGATGAAATAGTTTTATGGATGTTATTTTTAATTAGTAGCTGTTTATAAATACTACAGTAAAAAGGATAATTTTTTAAACAGGATACTTTTAGGGAAAATACTAAAAACATTAAAAAATTTAACGCGTATGACTGGATTAGGTAAATTAAATATTTAAATATATATATGTGTGTGTGTGTGTTCAATACAGTTCTTTATGATTTATTGACCAAAGTCATTAGACCTCTCAAATGGTCCTGGTGGATGAAATGCGAGAAATGCGTGGTTATTCCGTAAGTACACCAAACGTAATGTTGAAAGTGTTACGTGGATGCTAAGTACAAACACATATCTCGACACTGACGGTCACGGTATTTGGCAGTTTATTATATTAGTTGACAGTTTGTTATATTTGTTGAAGCCAAACACTGTTTCATTTACATAAAGTCACGGTGTACCTCCGCCAATCGGAGGCCGTGACATGAATGATGTCGTCTGTTCTGATTAGTTGGTGTCCGAATACTGGATAGAAGTGAAGTTTATATGACAAGGTAATGAAACGCTTTATAAGGGAAAACTGGATTATAGTTCAAGTAGGATTAAAGTTAGTAATAAAAATTAAAGAGAAACAAACGAAACAAATAATTGTAATTTTTGATAATAAATTAACGAAAATTACAATTATTTTTCTATAAAATTATGAAAAGTTATTGCAAATTTACATTGTAGAAGACTTGCGATTATATAGTAGATCTTGAGACAAAAGTGTATCGTTAATTTGAGCGTTTTAATATAAAAAATAACAAATAAGGATTACGTGATGCCAAAAAACTAAATTTATACATAAATGAATATGGTAATAAGGCGTAATAATAGGCCCTGAGCGACGGTATTTATATATAGTTTGTAAATCTTGTAATAGAGATAATAAATATTAGGAATACGCAATGACAAACGATTTCAATAAATCTGTCAAAACACTCGAATGTTTGTGTTGCGATAGATAAAAATAATATTTCCACAGATGAGAGACGTCTGCCTGTACTTTGGATATTAAAGTTTTATACCCTGAGCTTTATGAAGCGTAAAAATTGTTGTGTATTTTAGTTATTATGACGACGACGTTATTTAAAAAAGTTTCTACCGGGCAATGATACAGTATTCTCTTCCTTTTGTGAAAGCGTCGACAAAATCTACGGTGTATATCGCCATTCACTTAAAAACTAATAGCCGTAAAACAAAAAAGAAATTGGTTGCATGGAACTCTGTTCATGCAGTAGATCTTTACTCATTTTTATTTTTCTCTCTATTAATACAAATAATTGCAATTTTTTTTAGCGAAACTCAATTGATTACGTCATAAACATACTTCGATCTCTACTTCACTACTACGTTGGCAGTTTCGGCCTCTCGGAGTGAGAATTTACAGTTTAATAATTTCACTAAATTCGTAGCTACGTTCATAGTGTAAAATTTATGACTCGATGTT
>DWLR01005758.1:0-10652 GCA_018246295.1 Papilio alexanor hazarajatica
GATTTTATATCGGCTTCTACTTATTTCACTCCGAAAATTCATACATGGTGTGAAGGAGTGATGAAGGTGGAAAGGGGGTGATGGTTACACTGCGTAATTCAGTATCTCTTTTGATTATATATTTGGCTATACTTACTGTTACAAGGCTCCGTATTGCAAGCCTGCATCGTGTCCAGTATGGTGTCCTCTGAACACGTCTTTACTTCGACGCCCCCGCTCAGACACATCACACGACGGAACTGTTGACCGCCGCCGCAATCTTTCGTACACTGTCCAAGTAAATCAGAAATTACTACCGTAAATTGGGAATGCGATAAAAAAATATGCACTGTTCCAAATGAATATCTAAATGTTCTAAACAAAGACACTTACTTTAGAAGACGGCCATTACTCTATTTTATATTTCCATTGGAAATATTTGTATCGTTTTGTCACATTTTGTAAAAATTGTGAGATAAAGTGAAGTGAAATTATATAATATGGATAGCTTACGTAAGCTGTGTGAGGAAAACATAGATTTTTGCCTATATTTTGAAACTTACGAATTTTATCGTAAAAGGTTAAGTGAGCCCTTTTTTTACAATATTGAGATGTTGATTTGGATCAACGTAATATTGATTATACACGTGGTCTGCTTTAAGTACGACAGACAATACGATAGGTAAAACAGAGAAAATACGCCAACACTTTTGTCATCTCTACTAGAAGCGATTATCATCTAAGTAGATGGTAACTTTGCAGAATATTTTACTTTATATTTAATTTAAATTCTATTGTTTCGGTTATATAACTAAATATCTCCGTCGAATGGTTTCAAATCATTGTTAACTACCTATATACTTTTCACAACAAATAACACTTAACTTCAATAATTTTACATATAAATGTGCCTTACATTAGACCATGGTCCTGCGTACCACTTGGCGTCACACTTCTCCGAGGATATTTCGCAGGGCTTGGTGTCGTTGTAGCGCATCTTGCTGTCGCAGCGGTCGTCGTCCACCTTGACCACCGACGCGCCATCGAACAGGCCGCAGAACACCCGCCGGCTCTGGATACCTTTCCCGCACTCCACTGAACACTGGACCAAACAATTTTCTGTCAATTACATCTGGCTCAAAGGACCACATATCTAGTAACGTATAACTAAGACTGTTATGCTCTAGAGAGAGACTGTGATATTAGCAGTTCAGTCGAATTGGATTACTTTCCCAGTGCAGTTATTTTAATCTCAGTTTTGTCAATAGCTATAATTATATTAAATATAATTAATATCAATGTTATATTAAGAATTTAATTATTGTCTCCCATAGGGAAACGAAAGTCGTAACATTCTATCCCACTCATGAGACATTAGTAAATTAATTTGTTAAGAGATTACGTCTGACTGACCGGTTGGCGCCTTGGCAAGACACTTGCCGTTCGCGCCGCAGGTCGTGGGTTCGATTCCCACCCAAGACAAACTTTCGTGTGCATGAACATGTCTGTTTGTCTTGAGTCTGGATGTAAAGGCCACCGGTGGATGGGCAGCAGCGTCCTTTTCTTATTACGGTGGAACATACTGCGATCACCAACCCGCCTACCAAGCGTGGCGATTATGGCAAATTTCCTCCCAATGATGCGATCAATGGGGGAGGCCTAAGTCCAGCAGTGGATGATCATAGGCTGAGGTGATGGTAAGAGATTACGTCATCGCCAGATCCCCCATTCATTATTGCATGTGGTCGTCGTAGCTTATTTTCCTGATAATGTCTTACTTCTGTTATTCACCGGACTTGCTGTGATAAGTATGAAATACGAGCTTTGATAAATAAACTATTCCCGAGCAGCAATCTTCGCTTAATTTTCTATTTCCAAGATAGTTGTATCTATATGTATTTATATATCTTACACCGGGTCATAAAGTTCACATTAATTTCGTCAAGAGAGAACATTCCACCTTTTATTTATATCAGCAAAATAAAAAGATTTTGGTCCTAGTTATATCATTATGATTTTTTATCTTACCTTGCTCCACTGAGTCGCGTACCACAAGAGCTGGCAGGAGGGCAGCTTGGTGCGGTCGCAGGGCTCCTCCAGCACTGGTGCTGGGTGGTAAGAGCAGAAGCTGGAGTTTACCACCTTGTGCATGCTGGTGGCGCAGTGAGCCACGCGAGTGCGCACGGAAGACGTACACGTGTCACACTGAAAAAATGACAAACGTAATATTAACATGCTCCCAAAATAGTAAAACAAAAGGGCTATTTAGAGACATTCCATCAACTCTCGTAACATGTCTTAGAAGTTTAATGATGGATGTAGGCTTAACTAGCATCACACACACACACACACACACACACAAACAGATCTTGACTACAGTAGCAGTTCCCCTCTCTCCTTGAAGTCTTTTGCAAGTCGTCTCTCACTGTATTTCATGGGAGCGGGGAGAAGCATTATCTGCTGAATTTGACCCGGACACCAAACGGGATCAAAATGATTAAATTCGGGTAATAAATACTAATGTCATATTTTATAAAAATTAATGTACGGTCGTAGTATTAACACCCACCCCTGACCAGTCTGAGAGGACCCAGTCGACGCCCTCGCAAGGCCGCAGCATGCAGCTCTGCTCGGTGGCTGGCTTCTCCTCTTCACACATCGAGTCTTCATACACTTCCACCTTGCCGTTGATCCTCTGACGACAGACCACTTGGCGAGTCTGTTTGCCTTCGTCGCACAGTGTGTCGCACTGGAGAAATTAGCTATATTAAATTAAATTAGGAAGTACCAACTCACACAGCTCTAAAGGATAACTTTGATTCTTAAATGGTTTCTCTGTAATTATATAAGTGGATTTTAAAATGTTTGTGAATAGAAGTAAAATAATATCATATGTTGTTTGGACATCACTCAGAAACTGATAGAAAAAAGCTTAAAAACCTATTATTTTTAAATAAATTAAATAAAAATTAAAATATATATACTACAATATATCATAGTAAATCTGTGTGAATTAGCTAGTGTGCAATAAACAAAACTAAGGCGTTATATGTACATTTGAATTAATTTCATATTTAACTGTATTTACCGGTTTCCAAGGTCCAGCAAACCAAGTGGGGCAGCTGGCGTTCCTGTTACACTCCTGGTAGAGCTCGGGTTTGGGGCCCAGGAGGTCGAAGCACTCCTTGTCCGCCACGATTGACTGCAGCCTGAAAGTACCATCCATACTTAATGTAATATTTAAATGAGATTGATATTCAATGAAAAAGTTGGGTTTCACGATGGGGCGGCATACGAGTTTGATTTCGAACAGATATTTAAACATATATATAATTGGATAACTAAGCAGGTATTGCTGATTGGGTTTCGCTATTGGTTTTGACCTTGACCTTTTCGTTAATCTTACGGCGAAGAAATGGCCACTCAGATATTTTTTGATAGTTCTATGTTTTTAGTTTTCAGGGGACAGCAATCCCTGGTCTCTGTAGGCTATATCTCAGAATTGGTAGTCGTAATTACAAATATAATGTGCTGATAATAATTTACCCATTAACGATGATTTTCTGGCAGTACACTTGTCTGGATCTGGTGCCTCCTTCACCACAGGGCTTGGAGCAAGGGCCCCAGGGTTCCTCCACCCAGCGCGGCGGGCAGGGGTCTGTGTTGCAGGTTTGCTCGGTGACAGGCTTGAGGCCGCTTTCGCACAGGCTGTCCTCTACCAGTTCTAGTTCCTCTCGCGACCGACACGTTACTTGTCGAGTCTGGGTTCCTGGAGCATCAATATACACATTGCTATTTTAATATTGAATCAGCTAAAAAGAAGGTAAATGACTCACGAATTATAAAAAACTAGGTTTATATATTTAGTGCAACTAAGTGTGAGCGCAAGCAACACGTTTGCATAATATTTATTGTTTAGTCAACGGAAATTGCTAAAGTAATCTTATTTTCATCCTGTTTAGGAGCATAGCAAATACAAATTAAAATACAATATTTTTGTAAGTGAAATCTGAATAAATACTAGATAAAAACTTGCGATTATTGAATCTGATCAAATGTCAATCAAATGGAGGAGGATGTTCTCAATTCCGTGGTATTTTTTATGATTGTTACCGCAGAATTTTATTATTTATGAATCGATTTAATTTTTTTTTGTTACAAAGGGGAACTTTTTTACAAGTGGGTTCCATTTAAGTTTGAATGTCATTGAACCTTGGGCTCCGAAAATATACCGAATACTGACATATTGATAGACTTAATACAAGCTCTATTTGTATTTAACGGATTTGTAATGAAAAGGCTTCGCACGAGTTTGTCTCTTATCTCCTTATTTTCTCGCTGAATTTTTTTTTGTAATTTGGTTCCGTGTACATTCTTTCGATCCTCAATGTCCGTGTATAACAATTTCGTTAATAGATAACATGTGTCATGGTCAAAAATGTTATTGACATAATTACCATGGCAACGGATAATTAAATGAAGTTTTTTTGTATTTCTTTATCCCTAAAAAGGGAAGAATTATACAAACTTGAGGTCGGTTTTGTTTTTGTTAAAAAACGTTAAAAGATTATTATTATCAATAGTTTTTCATTGAGTTTAAATTGAAGGTAATAATAATTATAATTTCATATCGCCTGTGGAAGCGTATTAAAAAGGGAATTTCTGTAATTTTGAAATACACGATTCCATTAAAAAGCATATAACGCAATTTTTTCTGTCATTTTAGTAAGACGAAATTATTATGATTTTTTAACATACGCAGGTAATATTAAAAAAATATTTCAGCTAGGAAAATAAAAACCGACGAGATGAAGCCGCAGGCAACAGCTAGTAAAAATAGAAAAAAGAAATGAATCAGAAGAAGCAGCATGTCAGAGCAACTTACCACCACCGCAGGTGGCGCTGCAAGCGGAGAAGTCTCCGTACACCCAGTTGTATTGCTGGTTGGGCGGAGGTGCCAGCGCGGCGGGCAGGCTGTACTCGTATTCGATGCCCACGTTCTCATCTTGTAGTAGGATCTGAGATAAAAAAATTGACACATCAAAATGTATACTGACAAATTTCGGTTGCTTCATATCAAGATAATTATGTGATTCGACTGTATCTTCAGCTTACCAAGTAATTAGAATGTCTCGCCTTAGGTGACCGAGAGTCCCATCTGATCACTATCATGGTTAATTATTATCATTAGTTAATTTATTTAGTTTTAGTTAGTTTATTAATGTTAGGCGACCCGCTGCTCGTTTGCCTACCTTATTCTATAAAAAATGGTCATCAAACATGGCGGTAGATAGAAATAATATGGATTCGTTCAGTCACATTTTTATTGTTTCCAAATCATAAACATAGTTTATAATAGTCTTAGCAACTCTTAATTAAGATTCTGTAATAAATCTCAAAAATTGTAGGAAAATGACAATTCTCTTAGCAGAGAATATTCCACTACCGCAAACAGAAGTATACATACCCTGACTTGGACTCATTTTCCCGCCAAGGACTATGTCTAAGGATGGTAGATATAATCCACAAATCCCTTGCGTTTCCATTGATAAAAGGGTGGTAACTTGACAACATTACAAATCCGAAACCTACTCAATGTCTGCCAATCACAAATCATTATCAAACAATACCTACATTAAAGTAAAGGTGCGCCAACACGAAAGTAACTAAATTATTTCCCGTATTTACAATTTTACAAGGAAGCGATGGCGCCACACATTCAAATTAATTACTTATTCATGCTAATTATTGACACAAATTAAACCACAGACTATGTATCGGTGCGTTCACGAAGAAAATAGATAGTTCATCATATAATTACTACTTTATATAGTTTTCAAGAGAGAAATGAATTAGACGTTTGAATGAGTCACTACTAACACTTGCTTAAACAAATGACACAAACAGTGGGAGTCCATTCCTTGGTAATACGTGTACTGACCGAGAGGTACAAGGGTTCCGTGGTCGGTCCGAGGCAGCGCAGCTTGTCGGGCGCGGCAAAGCCTTGCTGACTGCGCTCGTAATGCCAGGTGGCGCCGGCTATGGTCAGGCTGCGCGGGAAGTCGATGTGGTACTCCCCGTTTAAGTAGTACGCGTTGTCTTCTTTCGATCTTAGCGCTGCAATCAAAAAATTATGTGAATGTTAAAATTGGTAGAATTTGTTATCTAAATCGGATAAATTTTAATATTTACCTAAGTAATTGTTTGATGCTCGAACTTCCGCAATATAAATGCTTGTTGAACCTTGAGGTATTAGCAAGACGTCGTTGTATCCTGTAAATCAAAGATAACGTTGTAAAAGCACCGTTAAGAAAAATAGTGGAGAATTTAAATGCGTTGCAGAATAATGTTTACTGGGACTGGTTTATATAAGGGGAAGGTGGCATAGCGCCAAATGGTATAAATAAAATATAAATATTAAGTAACCGCCACTATAAACATAGGCAACGCCTAGAAGAGTTCCTAAGCACTTAAATATAAATAATTGTTTCCTTTCACCTTTTCTGAGATCGGGGCTGTCAATGAGTCCTGATATGGTCCGGCAGTTGGTGCCGTTGCCGCGGCACTCGCGACACTTGTCCTCGCGCGCGTTGGACCCCAGCATCATGTCGCAACCCACCGGCTGCGTACAGTAAATTAAATATTATGCCATGTAATACAGTTTTCCGCCTTTTACAGGTTACGCCTTTCTTTTGAGGAACTAAGCGATACTGGTTCAGAAATACATGTTATAAATGTTGGCTTTCACAGAGTTACACAATTTTCCGAGAGGACGACAATATATGGTCTGCATAAGTAGCTGCAAATTGCAAAAACGTGGGGGGAATAGTGTCTCCGAAGGGTCATGTACCCATGTCAGAGGGACACCGATGTGTTTCTTAAGTAATCCCAGAGTCCTCGCCCGTCGCACTCGAGAGAATCTCTGTCAAGGGAATTTCTCAGAAATACCAAAAAGTAGGGCATATAACTTTTGCGTATTACCTGACAGGTGCCATTGACGCAAACGTCGAAGGACTCGTCGCTACACCTCGTGCCGTCTACCACCTTCGTCTTCTGGCGGAAGTAGAAGCGCTCGCCACGCGGCATGCAGTTCAACTCGCAAGCGTTCGGTGCGTTCGTGTATGGTAACCATCTGTAGACGACATTATGTTATCCATGTTATTGGTTGCAAGAACACTGCAGATCTAAAAAGTAAAAGGGCCAATAGTGCGATGGAAGAATACGTACTTATATTTGATGCCCCTAAAGGCAACTTCATCGTACTCGGCGCACTGCTCGGCGCGAAAGTCGCCGGCATCGGGGCAGTCCTGCGTCTGGCAGGAGAAATACTTGGTGTCCCCACCAGTGCACAGCGGTTGACCTTCAGGACTGGAAATACCCATTAAAGTAAGTGTCATATGGTAAATTTATCCACATACTTAAGCTCAATTATGCTGAGATATTCTAGTGCCGAAACCATCAGAAAAATTGGTATTAGTTTATCAACTTTCTATAGATAACTATTTCTATTCCAAGAGAATTAATTAAGAATTATATCCTGCGCTGGTAAGAGAAGAGACTCCATTTCGTCTGGTCGTGTTCAAGGTTAATCTTAATCATTTGTAACGAGAGCAAAGAGAGACTAAGATTTTAGTATACAAGTATGTTTAACATGAATTGGTATGATTGCTGCAGAAATTTGTAGCGAGTATAAAGTTTCCAAAATGAAACATCAATAGCAATATTTCAAATGTAACTTTGTTTGCTTACCTAACTTCTAGACATATTCGCTTCTGGCTGGCCACACCACCGCCGCAGGTGCGAGAACAGGGGCTGACTTCGCCCCACTCGCCCCAGGCCCCCGAGCCTTCACCCCCGGGAAGCACGTAGGACGCGGGCAGGTACAGCCCGGCGCCCTGCCGCCTGTGCCTGGTGCGGTGACGCGACAGCTGCTGGAACATGAAAAAAAATTACAAATTACTCAAAACTTAACTGCGTTTCTATAATATGCCATATTATTATTTTTTTTTACAAATTTTACTATCACTCTAAATAAGCCTTAGATTAGGTTCATGATAATAATCGAAATCAGATATTAAGCCCACAATGTTTCGTACCCATAAGCCCATGTAAACCATAAAGCTATTGGCGCTTCACAATCACTTTCATACAAACAATAATTTATAAAGTAACCATAATAATAACTAGTTTATGTTTTCGGGTGATGAAAGAAAACAGCGCCGTGCTACAGTGCAGAAATTTAATTCTTTCAAGAACCAACCATTACACAATGTCCATTACGCAAAAGTCGTGTTTATTTTACTGCTCTAACAATATGAAAATTCTTCTTTTTCAATATAGTTTCAATCACTAATTTACCAATCAAAGTTATAGTAAAGAGTAATAACTAACCTAACATCTAATGATTTCGTAACCTTCAAATTAATAAATTCTACGAAGGTATTTCTACGTTATTGCTCCAAAAAATATTTTCCCACAGATTATTATTACGCATTTATTGTGCGTACGCATTACAATCTTATATTTATTATGTACAATCTAAACCAATCAACAGTTGATTGCTTCAATTTCTACAACGTGGAAATTACTCTTATAATTAATCATTTACGAACATAAAAGCTTCACAGTTTTACGTATAAATTACTTAATAATATTTTGAGTTCATATATAAGTGGTAGCTGTTATTTGGAATGCACATAGCTTAATGTTTTACATGGACTTAGGGGTACAATCTGTTTAAATTAATTCCATTGGTTCAAATACGATATTTTCTCATTTTACTAGCCGAACTAAAATAGCACCAACTTTAAGTGTTTAGAATACATAAAGTTAAAACATGATAACCTAATTTGATGACTTTTTACCAAACTGGTAACCGTACCGTTCCGCATGCATTGCAAGAATAAAAAATTAAAACACAAGGAGTTATTTCTTTCTCATCATATCTTTATCATCCAAAATGCTTCTTTAAATTGACAACCTTTCTTCTATCAACATTTTTTTGTATGAATTTGTACATAATAGATATAGAATTAACAATGTAACGAACTAGAGAATTACGAAAATTTCCCAATCCTTGACATGTGGATAGGTTGTTGGGTTGATTGGATCGATTCCCGCACAGAGGTCTATTAGACGTTGCCTGAGAAGTTTCCAGTCGTAAAAGTAAAGCTTGGCTTACATGTAACATAATAATTGTTTTAAATTTTTTATTACAAAAACTAGCTAGCTGTTGCCGGCGACTTCGTCAGCGTGGAATTCAATATTGATGTATCTATATGTAAACATATACATGGAAAAATTATGTAGCATACCGATTACAAGAATCAAATTGAGTTTTACTATTTGATTAGGTAATCATTTTTTACTAACATATACATATATCTGCGTGAAAAACATTCCGCGGAAACCGTACATTTTTCCAGGATAAAAGCCTAAGTGATTTTACAGACTATAATCTATCTCTGTGTATCAAATTTCTTCCAGATCTGTTCAGCTGATGTTGAGTTACGTGGTGACAAACGTCCATCCAAACATTCACATTTATAATATAATGATTTTTTTACCCTCCGTATTTTTTTTATTGTAATAAATACTAGTATAGGGTAGTCCTTCCAGTACCTTAAAGAATACGTGTACAAAGTTTAATGATGATCGGTGAAGTAGGTTTTACGACCCCCCCCCCCCCTTATTTATTAGCATATTTATTTTATAAATATATTAGCATATTTCATTTCTTTAGGTCAAATCTATCGTTTTACCAAATTTCCTCAAAATCGGTTTAGTGATTTAGGCGTAAAAGCGTAACAGACAGACAGACAGACAGCTACTTTCGTATTTATAATATTAGTAGGGATTACAAAGAAAGAAAAAGTAACTAACTTAAATATTCAGTTCTTTTTAAATTAAGTATGACCTAACCTAAATAAATAAAAAATAAAATAAATAAGCATTTCATTGCCAGAAAAGAAAAACACAAACACAACCCTACAAAGTGCATAACAGAAAAGAGACAGTTATCTTGAATTACGTCCATTTTTGCCATCGTTTGCCATTTAAAGAGCCCGTAAAAAACATAAATTTTTATCACTGCCAAAATGTCACCTAAAATCTTAGGACGCTCTTAAAAGATATGGACTCGATATTTGACTTTTTAGAGCTAAGTGACGGTTCAGATGTAGCATTATTATACAGTTGATTAAATAACTAATTAAATTTTACTTAAATCGCCTTATACTTTTAGTGAGACGGAAGTTTTTTAGCCAATACGTGACAGACATCCTGATAACAGGTGTGAATAATCATTTTTAAATTTATCAAATCTTACTTTTTACTATATTATGCCATCTAACAACCTAACGAAGAAACATTGTAAAAATTTTAAAAGTAAATTTTTTCACCCGCTTTGTAATAAACACGCAACCCATACAACCAAAGGTCCAACCTTAGTAGAACCATGGTCAGCCCATTTGACAATATAGATCAAAGGTCAAGTTACATTGGTAATTTCAAAAGGTCTATTTTTAACTTTGTACTATCTTCGAACCATCGTCATTTTATAGAATATCATATACGAGTATAGTAAACTAATGTTTAATCCCAATCAACTAAACAGTCATTTTATAGCATTTTTTCTGAAGAAATGTTTAACGTAACACTTTAAATTGATATAA
>DWLR01005759.1:0-10652 GCA_018246295.1 Papilio alexanor hazarajatica
AGTAAGAGCTCGGTTGTTGACCATTCGAGTTGCTCTTCGTTGTATGCGGTCAAATGGAAGAAGCTGGTATTGTGGAGTTCCAGCACAGAGATGCGAGCAGTATTTCATGTGAGGTCGAACTTGCGTTTTATAAAGTACTTCTTCCGAGCACACCAAGCTTTTTGGGGGTCGATTTGGCCTTGCCTTCCAGATGACCACGGAATTGGACGTCACTCGATATGTCAACGTCGAGAATACTGATTGTCTGTATTGATTATAATATAAAAATCTCTGAGAGCTTTATGTAAAGTTATTATCAACTATATGTAATTTTTCGATAAATAAGCTGTAGATTTGTGATATACTTGTTAATAAGAAAATAAATTCATATTTACATCATGTTCAATGTATGAATGTGGTAGCTACCACGTCAACATTTAATTTAATTAGAATTATTGTTATTTAGTTAAACATGTTTAATTACAATGAAAGTTTATAAAATTAAAGATAGCAATATGAACAATATTTTTAAAAACTCAACTTTTACGATATTTCACAATGAAAACGTAAAATAATAAAACTAAGTGCGAGAGAATGAAATAACGTCGAGCTGTCATAAACTGCATTTTCCGGTGATATTAGTAGCGTGGACCGTTGCCTCAAAACGGCCAGCCGGCTATTATGTGGCTTATGTCACAGCTTTCCCGTTTGGCCAACTAAATTGTATTATCATTGTGTATATATTCGAGATATTGTGTTTAGTATGAAGATAAATAAAGTTAATAATTTTATCATAATCAATAAAAACAATTACAGCGCGCTATTTGTGAAACTACAGAAACTACTTAAATTCAATACTTAAAATAAATACAATATTATTCTAGAATTATATATAATATAAATATTAGAGATAAAATGATAACTATACTGCTCTCTATATTTTTTCATTACGTCACATTATCTTTCTTCTCTCCAATGTAACAAAAATTGTCCAAACGTGACGCGTCCTTGAAATTTAAGTCACGAGTCTTGTGCATTTTTTTGAACTTTATAAATAGTAGTGATGGGTTTTGCTTCAAAGATCATAAAACAATCAGTTCTGATGAGATTAAAGTACGTAAACAGGGCATGAAAATCTACGCAAGACATACAGTAGTCAGCATAAGAATAACTACAATTATATAGTTCTGTTAAACTCTACAATTGGCTTTACGGACGATGGCATATTAATTTAATACTGCTTCATGTTAACCTAGAGTAAGTACACTATGCATATAATAAGTTGTTAATAATATCTAACATAACATAATATGTAAAAATTATGTCGGATTTGATCAAAGGGAGGCTCCCTCACTGTACAACAAACACGTAACATCACGTAACAAAATGACACATGTATATATATTAACATTCTACTTCGAAGTTTTACCATGGGGCGAAGTCTGTTATTTCTTTTGCAAATACAAGGTACTAGAACACCTTTCAACTTCGACGAAATTACTCCTAGTTAATGCTGGACGCTTATTGGAGATTGTTATATATATATATAACAATCTGCCAAAGTTCTCGACTAAGGCTGTTTCCGTCATTATTAGAAATTTTCTTATAGGTGCTATTGAGCGAAATCATTGTAAATCTTTACCTATTCGATTCTGACGTAATAATGTGAAGAATTTCTACAAATATTCTACAGTGATCTGTGGCCGTTTCTAACATTAAAAACAAACGCTTACTATATATTTGAGGTTAGTTTTATACTATATAAAGATAAAATCAAAAAGCGATTAAAAATATCTTACTGATAGAAACCTAGAAAAACTTTGTTCATTCACCGATAAAAGATATCAGCGTATAATCTAGCTTTTTTATTTATTCATTTATCTACGCGAGTAAAGCTGGGCTACTTACTAGTTATATACAATAAAAAAGATTATATACTTCAGTCAAATATTTCTGAGTAACAAAGAACATAAAAGAGTAAGAAACAAAGAAGCATATTCGGCTTAGACACATCTAAAATTAATTCATCATAGTTGAAATATTCTGAACAAAATTTGCAAAAGATCTGAAATGAATAGAGAAAGCTATATTATTTCAACGAAGTATTATGTATAACACTTTAACAAGCTCCGTACTATACATGTTTGTTGTAAGTAAGACTTCGTTAAGTTAAAATAAGGATAGTGAATTCGTTACTGAATGAAACTGATAAAAAATTAATAATGCCATAACATTATTCTTAATGACTGCTGTCTTTAGTCGGTAAATGGTTGTATGTTAGTATGTTACATCAAATAAGCAGGGTTCACTGAAAACCGGCGCTGCGGTTTCTATCGCAGCAGATGCCGAGTGAAATCTTTCTCAACATCGCACCACCCAATACAGAAATGTCACCTGATGTATGTACTTTATATGTGTATGTGTCCATCATGGCTGTATTGTTTTTTTTTGTTATGATTGATTCATGTTAATTTTTTTGTATGTATGTGATTTTAAATAAATGTGTTACAAACTATAAGTACCTGTAATTTTTTAATAGAATTTATGGATTTATTTTTATAAATTACTATCTCCTTGGTCTTTTCTTTATTTATGCGGGATCGTCACAATAGGTTCTGGTCTAACCGAAAACTGTGTTATATTTACCAAATGATTTGGCTAGTGTTTTTAAGACTGGCCGCTTGACTGTCGCTAACTCTCCTCGGGAATACTTAAATAGAAAATACAAATATAAATTACATATTTCAGTAGAGGCAAAACCACAACTTGAAAAAAAAAATTACAAACATAAATTAAATACAAAACTAAAAAGTTCATACGTGCACAGTACACAATAAAATTACAAAAGAAGTAGAAAATGAAGTCAAAAAAGTTCGTAAATTGTGTAGTTGTCAAATATCCAGGGAGTCCGATCTCCTAATTAAGTGTTCATGACTATATGTTGACGATACGTCTACATTTTAATTTCAAAAATTCGTTTTTATATACGTACTTCTTAAATAAAAAAAATCAGGTTACCTTTCCTTGAAAGTGGTTCTTGACTTACGTAGTGTAGGTTGAGTATCCACTAGAATGATAGCGTGGATCGGCAGGAGATTTTTATAAACTTTTTTTTGACTGCTCTGAAGAGACATCTACAACTTCAAAGAGTTTCGTTGTGTAAAGTCGAGCAATTATCCTAAATCTACGAAAATAAACCATTTCATATAAATAAAAGATAAGTAAACGCATTCGATTATGATTTTTGGATGGAATAATAAGATACTCGTAGACTATAGCCCATCTTTTTAGGTTTCAAATATCACGAAGGTTGGTCTTATCGTGAAACACTAAGAAAGTGTGAATATATTTTACATTATAAAATTGAAGATTTTAGTTCTTTGTATTTGAAGTTAATTGTTTAATTATAAAACAATCTTGATCAGCGGAAGATAGTAAATATGCAAATTAAACGCAATAGTTGGTTTAACGCAATAGATTCTCCCAATACAGGTAGAAGAATTTCTCAGCTTTGCTAAAATAACGTAAGATTGGCGGCCACGGGATCTTAATCAATTATGAAATTATTTAAGAAACACCAAAGTGATAAAAATGTTTCAAACGATTATTTTTATTAAAAATAGTTAAGCCATAAAATTGTCGAGGAAATTCCAGTGACGCTATCTTAAAGATTTCCATCGCCTTTTTAAATAACGGACACTGAATATTAATAAGCGTCGTCAAAGCAATAAAATGAAATTAAAATATTAATTAACTTTTTTCTTCAAAGTCGAAATTGGAAACATGTCAACTCATTATATAAAAACCGTTTACCAAAATGAAAGAGAAATAGCCGAGTTTTTTTTTTTTACAAAAAATAGGTTTTGCCAACTAACAACTGCCCCGTTATTCGACGTTACAATTTTTTGGAAAGCGTTCAGCATTGTTTTTGTTTTATAAATTTGTTACACAAATTTTCTCTAAGGTATTTATATTTTATCAACTTTACCTGTCAAACCAACTTAGATGAAAAACTTACAATGTTACCCGTTATCCTAGATGAGCGATGTATAGCGACTTGATACTAAATCACAACTGGATATGGCAGTATTTTACCATTTTTCTTCATAAACATGAGGTAAGACATAACTCTTCGCCAAAGATCGTCGCAAAAATCGGTTCCGTGTCGTCTTAATCCTGTTAATTATCCCAGATCGTCAGCCCATTTTGTAAGAAGCCAAACTAAACAACGTAATTTTTATTTATGTGACCACGATTTTCGTCTTGTTGGCCATCCGTGCTTTGAACAATCTGCCACATGAACAAGGCATTTGGACATAGCACAAATTGGACTATTCATTAAAATTTCTCGTTGTATTTATTTTAATTTCTGAAAGTCGTTAATTTTAATAATTCAAGTAAAAATATGCTGTACAAATAATAAATGTAAGTCGCATATAAAATTTGTATATCGTGTGTAATTTACTTTTAACACCATTACTCACCTTATCCAAAATAATCCTATAATAAATTATAAAATGTATGAAATTACATTGCATCGGCACTTTTATAAAAATAAAGTTAAGGTAAGTACAAAGTTCATTGGGGCAAATTGTAAAAATATTTAATAAAAGCTTTTTTTTTCATGTATAAGTACACAAAGTCCTTCTGATGTTTAACACGAAAGCATCGATCTTTACTTTTAATTAACAGTAACAGGATAAGCTAAGTAATTTTATCCATAGACTAAGCGTCTACTTCAAAATTATTTAAATTTATAAAATTTAATGAGAATACATTATAAATGAAAGATACATATAGACAGCTAAATGTAATGAAAGTACAATTTTTAAATAATTGAACTAGAGGAAAAAGTAAAAAAGATTTTTTTTTAATTGTATTACTTTTTATACAACTGTTATTTTAAAGGCAATCGAAATATCTAAGGTAATTTATAAGAGTGAATACGTTTGCGTATTTCAAAATCCCTTCTCAAATATATTTTAAGTACTAAAGAATTGATGTATGCAGTGGTAAGGAATATTAATAATTGTTCTCTTTACTCACAAATATGAAGGTATTTCTTTAAAATTATATGCTTGTTTTGCATTTATTTCTTTTCTAAAAATGTGAATGTATTATATGAAAACAGTGTATAATTCAAGGCTCCGTGTTATTTCTGTCTCTAGATAGTTATTTTGTATAATCTTTGACTTCAACATCCGCTATAAAAGACGTCGGCAGGCCGACGGAGCGTTACGTTGATGAGATTATTTCACTAGACTTGATTTTATAAATAGGTAATAAATATTTCCTTTATAACTTAACTATTTAAAAATGTAATGTAAAATGTATCTTTAATTTTAGTTAAACTATATTATCTACGATAAAAGATTTTGTGCAAAAAAGGAGGCTTTTTATCTGATACTGTCGATATTTTAGCAAAAAGATTAAGCTGTTAAACTCATGAACACATCAGTTATTTATACTTCTTATGTCTTCTGGATTTCATGTGAGTTGTTTTTCCACATATGCTCTTCCGTCTCTATTCCTAAATTTCTGTTTGCAAATTGTGACTAGCAAACTCGTCATTTTATAATTGGTGATAGCTGATGTTTACTGGTTTCGGTCGGTAAATGTTGGCACCTTAAGTAGATCTTAAGATCAGGTAAGTCGCTTTCACGTTGCCTTCAAAGTTCATTAAAGCGAAATAACGCTTTGAAAGTATAATTTCAATGTAATCTTAGATAAGCTTTTATCCTAACACCTGTTTTGGTGTTTAAGAATTTAATCTATTTTTCTAATAAAGTGATAGTAAAATAATTTAACTTATAAAAATGGAAAATACGTTTATACAGGCGCTGTACATGCTGAGATCATGATAAAGGAAAAAGTCACTGTAATCAGAGATTTGCTTTCACTCCTTTAATTAGTAAATATTTAGCGGGGAGTACTGGCGCTATGAACTGGAATGTATAATGAGCCCGACCTTTAAATGTCTCAACTAATATTTTGTGTGAATAAGTACTTTTATTATATTAAAAGTCTTTAAATTTTGCTCATGCTGAGCTAACTTTTCTCTGTTTATCTTCATCACCTCAGCCTATGATCGTCCAGTACTGGACATAGGCCTACTATAATGATGCGATCATTGGGGGAAATGTGTCATAATCGCTACACTTTTCAGGCAGGCTGGCGATCGCAGTATGTTCCACCGTACTGAGAAGAGGACGCTGCTTCCCCTCCTCCGCTGGTCTTTACATCCAGACTCAAGACAAACAGACATGTTCATGCACACAAATGTTTGTACTGTGTGGAAATCGAACCCACGACCTGCGGCGTGGTGGGCAAGTATCTTACCACTGCGCCAACCTTCAGTTTCTTTCCTCAGTTTATCTTCATGTCTGTCAGTAATAATCTTAAAAATTCATTGTTGACCATGACCAATTGAAACACAGGTAAGTGGAATAACCAGGAATAACCACCCTCCATTATCAGCTGATGTTTTATGATGAAAGAAGAAATTGAAAACTGCATGTTTAGGAGTCAGTTGAGAGTGCCAAAAGGGGAGGAAAATAAAAGTAAAGTGAAAGAGTCGTTTAAATATTGAAGTCGTCATTTTTTGGGTATCTCCACTACCACAGGATTAAATATTATTGCAATACAAAAACTGAACGGCATCGGTTACCTAGTACAGAAAAGATAGGTTGATAAATTTATATATGTAGATATAAGATTCGTAGAGAGGGGGAAATAAGGAAAATGATAGAAAGTGAAAAGGAAAAGAAATATAGCTTCATATTTAGCTGGAAATGATATAACTTAAACGTATCGGCAATGCGTGGATTGCTTACTTGTTCGATCAAGTGTTAACGTGAGCGACGTCTCTCTGTAATTGCCTGGCGATAATGAACTTCCGTACGTGCGATGTGTGTACGAAAATTATACATGAAATTGACTATTGCGCACCAGGTATTCTATAGTGATATTTGTAACTACATACTTCTGTATAATTAGAATAGAGGGCAGCAAGCGAGCAAGCGGTTCATGCTGATTGAGTGATCACCGATAAAAGTTAGAAGAATTACGGATACTTAACCTTAGTGGAAGTAGACCAAAATAGTAAGAAGAGAAGAGTTAGTGGGAATGGAGAAGGGAGAAAAGCCTGCAGCAGCTAACTGATCAGGTGCAAATAAAATTTGTCACGGAAGAATTCCGATGATTTTGGGTTGGTTTTCATTTAGGTCGTATACTATTTAAAATTTTGATAATAATTAAAGTATTTCGAACAATCATTCATGCCCTCCTAATATGGTTTGAGGAATTGAGAAAAAGTAACCAATAAAAAGATATATTTTATATCAATACCTACAAAATGCGAAGTAAAGACCAGCTACCATATGGGCTTAATGAACCATAAAATGCAAATCAGAGCGCACTGGACTTGCATTTCTAACAAGCTTAACTCGCTGCAATGACAAGCCTGCTACAAACTGATTAGTTAACACTAAAAAACAAATTGGTCTTTTAGATCCTATTTAAATATTTAACATATAAAACACAAGGAGCAAATAATACTATAAGTAATAAGTTCATGAATTAAAAAAGTGTACGAAAGCCGTAAAGATGACGTGGCCGTAAGTATGACGTAGGTACCTTCAAGAGTAGGGTGAATAGGCTATATTTAAATTAACGCGTACCATCTTTCGACCAAGTCATCACTTATTGTCAGGCGGGAGTGTGGTCAAGTGCTGGTTTATTCCTTATATAAAAAAAAAGATAAGTAAGATCTCCGAGTACCACTTTAGATGCACGTTAGGAAACCCAGATAAATGCATTAGTTTATAGGTTGTTTTAAACTATGCTATTTCAGAAGTTCTTAGTTCGTACTCGCCTGAAATTGAACCTGAATTTCAAGTGCAAGTGAATAGACTAATTTGTTGCTTTTTGGTGAAAAAAAAAAAAGTTCTGAATGCTTCTTTTAAATCATCGTCTCTATTTCTACCGTTATAAAATGGTATTTCTTGCAATATCCTAAAAACATTTATAACGACACCTTATATCAACTGGTGGCCTATCAACTATATAGAGCGATACCTTGGAGTTATACAGGCATTACTGCGAACGTGTAACTACAGTGAACGATAAATCGAGTTGCAGTTCCGCCGCCGATTCCGCTACTGCTGCGCCCGGCCGGCTCCAAGCTAAAAGCTGTTAATTTCCGCCAGCTTGTATCGGCTGAGCGGAGCAGAGGCGGCATTATTACATCTTGCCAGTAGTTTTCGACCCATTATATAACGTTGTAAAGGTGCACCTATAGTATGTAAGACGTCAATTTTAAAATAGTTTTTTTGTGACCACCTCTACCATCCGACACATAATATATGCGACTTTTTTTCGTGTTGTAGTGGCTGGGAATGAACCTGAAATTGAATTTGGTGCTCCTTATTCAGTCAAAGAAACGCAGAAATAAAAATTTAGATTTAGTGATCGGCATGAAGTAATTGGATTTTATATAAATATCTTCAATTAACAGTTTTTACAGTGGTAGAGTCCGCAACAACAATGTTGCATGAATGGCCCGGTCGACCGGTGAAATAACACGACCTCAGAGAAAATAGACGTGAAGTAGAATTGTTCTGCGCTTCGTCTGATGAGTAAGGTGCTCAATTCTAGTCCTCTTCCTCTTCCCACTTTTTTCTTATAAGGAAAGGATGAGAAGGGAAAGTGGATTTGACGGAGAGGGGATGGACTGACCGGTTGGTACAGTGGTAAGATACTTGCCTTTCACGCCGCAGGTCGTGGGTTCGATTCCCACTCAGGACAAACATTTGTGTGCATGGACATGTCTGTTTATATTGAGTCTGGATGTAAAGACCACCGTAGGGCGGGCAGCAGTACTCTTCTTAGTACAATGGAATAACTGCGATCGACAACCCGCCTGCCAAGCGAGGCGATTGTGGCACAATTCCCACCAATGATGCGATCAATGGGGGAGGCCTATATCCAGCAGTAAGTCGTCCACTGAAAATAGGCTGAGGTAGTGGTGGATGGATAGAAAAATGATATATCATTTTTTCTGTTTATCCCATCCTGTCCGTCAAAGGTAGGCAACGCATCTGCAACTAATTTGCTTGTCTATGGGTAACGGCCACTTTACATCAGGTGACCTGCTTACTCGTTTGTCATCTTTTCAAAGTCACCTTGTCAAAGTCTCATCGGCAACTTACCGATATATGGACATCGACGATCTACATTGTAATTTAAAATGTTTAAGCTGTTTTAAGTTACTTTAATATTTTGTTTCAATATTATTAAATGTTAGAGAAAGTACATATTTATAATTACACATTTCTTCCAATCAGTTAATATACATGACTTATTTCTAAACTTTACAGAAAAACAAACCGCTCAACGCCATTCCTAAGTAACAAAATGTCTGTGAAATGTCTCTCATAGGCCGCACGGGTTGGATATTGAGGAAATGACACACATGATTCAGGCCCGTTTTAAGTACATACATATATACATGTGGCTACATCTCATCGTTTTCCTGAACTATTTTTCTAACGATTGCGTTTATTTGATTTATACTCCATGTCATCCATATCCTAGACATTTTTATGTAACTAAACTATATCCTTCTAGCTTATCTTGAATTAAAAAAAAAGTTTTAGGCAATGGTGACCTCGAAATAACAATATTAAGCACTTTGAAAACGTCTCGGTTATATTTAAGATTATATTATTATATATTGGTATAAGTTTACAACGGCGCATGTTCCTCAAATTATTTTTTGTACCAGGGTTCCACCCCGAAATTAACTTCGAAGAAATAATACAATAGCAAGCGAAATCAATCTTACAAAGCAAGCCGGTTATGTCGTAAGTAATTGTATTGCAGTGTCATTCAAAAAAGTTTCAAAAATGCTTTGCTGTTGGTTACATTATATAATTGGTAGGAAAAATAAGCGTAAACACACGTGTAAGGATAGGCTGGATTAGTTCAAAATTCACTGTCCATATCAATATATTTTAAGTGACTTTTTTTGTACGAAAATACTACGTACAAATATTTATATATCGCAACATCTTATCATGTGATTGTTCGATAATTTAGCTTAGAAAGAAACCGGTCTCTAATGTAATAACGCCGCTCAAAAATAATTTTATTGAAAGAGTATGTATGCCAAGTTTTATACAATATTTCTCAGTAATCTTCCGAAAGAAAATAGTTTCCTTTGCGAACATAAAGTTTTATTTTAGTTATTTTGTATTACGGATAAGATAAACCCCAGAACTAAGTTAATTAAGAATAAGAACTTGTTACTTTTATCTAATAAGAATAATCTGGAAATTTTAAACTTGCAATGTTTAAAAACATCTAATTTATAAAGTTAATATTTCACTGGAGAATGAATGGTTTGCATCGCATATGAGGAAATTGGGAGCTCTCCAACACTGCTTCTAATGTCACGGATTGAACTTATGTATGTTATTCTTATACTTAATGAGGGGTTTGTTTTATTCTACGACGATATCAGTAACGGAATTATATAATCATCTTGTTACGTAATATATATTTTGCACAAGATGATAAGTCATAATTTTTTAAGTTATAAAATTATTACGCAATAAGTCGTCACTCTTATTAAATCTAATAGAGCGGAGTCAATGTGAAGAGAGTCGCATACA
>DWLR01005760.1:0-10651 GCA_018246295.1 Papilio alexanor hazarajatica
TTCTGTCGTTCGATTCCTAAACGAGATAAAATTGTTATCATCTTTCCAGTGAAATGGTGATAGGATAATAAAAAAACTGTCAAATAAGATCGATTTGTTTCTATTTCTATTTTTACATTAGGTAAAGAAAAAAACGACGGAAATAGCTGTATATTAAATATTTTCGATCTAAAATGTTTCCTTTAAAGTAGTTTCTGTCTATCTCAAATATATTTAAAAGACAAGAAAACTTTTCACACACATATAAAACGTTAAAAATATATCCGAACGTATCTGTCAAAACGCGCGCGCCATAGTTCCAATATGGCGTCTTTTAATTGGCGCTTAAAATACAATGACAACTTCCCGCCTAAATCACTCTTGTAAGAGTAATAGGAAACGATTCCGGAACTAGCACGTGCGTTTACAATGGGGTTGTTCCTCTTGGCTGATGGAGGGTGGAAAGATAATACGGGTGCGTGCTGTTATGTCATATACGTCACTGGGCATATCAAGGTAATGGGCGGACGTAATTTTTCGAAGAGCAGTGACGCCATGCAACTTGAATATTTATAAAGAAAATAATATATGTTCATCCAACATATATAGCTTGGCATAGGAAAACTTCATAATGTTGATTTTGTAATTAAAATTGCTATTTTGTTAATTCGTCTGAGATTTTGCTTAAACTAAAAAGAGACCGGGCTTAACAATTTGGTATTCTAACTTAAGCTTTGAAAGTTGTCTTGATGCATATTGTTAAACTTAAATAAATGTGAACAATTAAGTTCAATTTAATATCTGTATGTTACATAAATAATTAGGAGGAAGACATTTAAAATTTTAAACGTAATGGGTCTTGTTTATGTCTTCAAAATGTCGGAAGTCAAAATGCAAGTACATATTCTTTGTAAAACAGATAATCCATCTATAATCAACATACTTATAAGTAACAACTGTATTGTTTTACTATAATTAAAACTATGAAATGTTCGAATAAAATCGAATAATATTTGACATTACGGCGCGAACGCAAGCTGCGCACGCATCTGCCGTGCAGGTGGCCGCCATCTTGTGGTCCGCCATCTTGACGTTTAGGAATAACCGAGGGGAGACTACAATAGATTCGTTGTACTAAAGTGGTATGTTTTTTCGCGAAATACAACTCAGTTATTGCATGATGATAGTTTACTGACCTGTTGGAAATATATTTTTTTTAACTTGTATATGATCTTAGCAATTTGAGTTCTTGTTTTATATTATTATTTGCATATGATCTAGATTCTTATTGGAAAAAAATAACGAATAAAATTTAAAAAGTTAAAGGTTATAAATGCGTTGCATCACTTGTTAAAGAAAAAAAAAGAAAATGTTCTTACTTCGTCACAAAAAAAAAAATTGAAACGGCGAAGCTACCCAAAGTGGCTTCGCCTCCGACTATAAAAGTCTCCACTTAACTTTGTTACAGTTGTAAAAAAAATCTTACTGCTTCTCTAGTATGCCGACTGTAAAGCGGAAGGACCAAACCTCGGCCCGTATACCGAAATATTTCTGTTTACAATTTAATACCTATTGCACTCGTCTAAACTTTAGTCTACTTGTTCCAGTACCTCGGACGTCGTGCACTGGTGGCGCCCCCAACAATCTTCCGCCGCTGAGCTTCCATGCCGTCCACGGGGAAAACGTCAGGATATCTCGTGATGGCTCCACGGCTCGACGTGTGGAATCTTTCTGCAAGGGTGTGGCCTTTAGTGCTAGACCTGTTAGGGTTAATGAGAAAGTGAGTACAATATCAGTTTTCTGTCATTGACATTGTCACTCTTCGCTTTTCATAAATCTTATCAGTTCCAAAATATAAGTTGAAGTTGACAAAGACATTTTATTTAACTTAATATTTTGCATAATATCTTGTACCGCAATTGATTTTGTGTTAGCATTTTGGAAGTCAGAAGGACGAAGAAGTTACATAAGGATAGAACGGCCAGACGAATATTATTTTATTACTAAGTATGTTTGTTTCATGGTTAAATAAAACAATTTAACTGTCTATTTTTACGTTCCAGGTATGCATACGTTTCGTCGAGATCTCCAACAGCTGGAGTGGGGTGATTCGCTTCGGGTTCACCACCCACGACCCCACCACGCTCGCGCACGCGTTGCCGAAATACGCGTGCCCCGATCTCACCAACAAGCCCGGGAACTGGGCCAAGGCTCTAGGCGAAAGGTTCTGCGAAAAAGACAATATATTGTATTACTACGTGAACTCGGCTGGCGACGTTCACTTCGGTATGAACGGGGAGGATAAAGGTCTGTTCTTCTCTGGAGTGGACACGAGAAGTCCTCTATGGGCACTGATAGACGTATATGGGAACTGTACGGCGGTTCAATTCGCCGATCCGAGAGTACCCAACCAAATAAGAAGAGCCACGCAGAGCCCAGTTGCGGAGGATGACAGATTGGTTGGGGGCATGAGGTCTTTGAGCGTCGAAGAACCGTTACCGCCACCGAGATACCAGAATCCGCTCGCACCGCTCAGTCTTCACAGAACAAAAGGAAGGAACGTTCAGTTTATTAACGATAGAGGTGTGGCCGCGAGAATTGAAGCGGAGTTCTGTCAAGGATATGTCTTCACGGCGCGTCCTATGCGTCCAGGGCAGACTATTGTGGTGCAAATATTAGCAACTGAGGCAGCGTACTCCGGCAGTCTCGCTATAGGGCTTACATCTTGCGACCCGGCTACTCTAAGGCCGGGCGATCTGCCAGATGACGCTGAACAACTCCTAGACCGTCCGGAGTACTGGGTTGTCAGAAGAGACGCAGCAAATGGCTTACGGAGAGGGGATGAGTTGGCTGTAACCTTGACAGTAGACGGTGAAGTGAGGGTCAGTAGGAATGGCTCGAATCCGGTCACAGTTATGCATGTAGACCATACGTTAAGGCTGTGGGCTTTTGTCGATATTTACGGGGCGACGCAGAAGATTAGGTTGCTGAGTTCCCAGGTGGTGCCCGCTCAGACTCCGCCCCAGCAGCTGAGGGTGCTCGCGGGATCCGCGGCGCCCATTGCCACTGGCGCGGGAGGGACAGTGCTCGTCGTCAGTCTTCCACCACAAACCAACGGCCAGAACATCGCCAACCAGCAGGGATTGACTTTAACCAGCGCTCATTATATTGAGGTAATTTAAATTTAGAGTTTTATTATCTGATTATACTTACTGAGAAAAGTGCGGGTCACCTAATGTGTGGTTAAACAATGACAATATTTACGAATGCCTTTTTATAGAAAAGTAAAATAAACTAGAACATTATTATAATCATAAATATCCTTTACACAAGAACATTATGTTGTCAATATAATATATGTATTCTTTCTTTGTTACAGCCGATTCAAACATCATCTCAGCTGTGCCTCGCCAACTTCCAACCGATACCGCCTCAGACAGCCTCGTGTAGCTCCCAACCGCAATCCTATCAACAGCAGAGACTGAGAACAGACGCCCAATGCTCCTCCACCAGTCAGAACAACGTCAACGAACAAGTACAAATACCCAACGGGCACTCGGAACCCATCAGAATGGAAAGAATACCTAACGGACCATCGACAAGCCGGCAAATGCCTTCATCCTCACATCACCAACCTATTTATTCAGTTATCGGCGAAGGCAACTTAACTGGAACGGAATGCACCATCTGCTATGAAAATCCCATCGATAGTGTGCTATATATGTGTGGTCATATGTGCATGTGCTATCGATGCGCCGTCCAGCAATGGAGGGGTAAAGGAGGTGGTCAATGCCCACTATGCAGGGCCCAAATCAAAGATGTTATCCGTACTTATAAGTCCTGATGTGTTGAATTGTGTACATTTCGAACCCGTGGTGGCTGAATTTTGCGCGCGCTTTTGCCTCGTGCGATCTGTCAGTGTCAGAATGGCGTTCCCGCCAAGGTTTGACAGATCGGATAAAAGAGCGCGCGAAGTTAGTGATGTAGGCCTTTGTCCAATGAAACAAATTTATGCCAAAAATATGTTCGGTTACTGAGAATGTTGAATTTGACTTTAATATATTCCTTAATTACGTAGTTGTTATAAAAATGTAAATAATTGTATTGTAGTTACATGTTTATATGTAAAAAGGATTAGTTTTTTTTACATATAAATATGGTAGCATTATTTGGCTGTATGACTTGTTTAGGAATGCATGTAGTTTTGAATGAAAAAAATGAAATAATATATAATTCGCGATTGTTGATCTTCTATTCTGACATTATTTATTCCTGTATGTATGACATTCTTTCAATGATTTCTATTTAATCTTAATGGAGGTTGTATATAATTTCATGTATCGGGTTGCCAGTATAATATTTATGTAGCAAGATTTCGCATTGTATTTAAAAGATAATGTTATTTACTGTTCTAAAACCAATTTTCATAATAATAAAATATATATATTTTTTTTAATTTAAAGTCCAGACTAGATTTCTTTGTCAAATTTAAAATGTTACCACAGAAATATTTATACTGTCCATGCATTGATATATTACAGCATAATTGTAAACTTTAATTAAATATTCAAATATTAACCCTAAAATGTCCACACATGTAATAGATACATCTCTACAAGAATTGAATTAATTCCTTGACATATGCATAATATTTAAAAAGTATTATATAAGTTTACAAGTAATATGATTTTATTGTCTATAATTTATGTGAGTTATATTTTTTGGTTTCATAATTATAAGCGAGGCCGTAGCAATTTTTCTATTAAAACAGTAAGTTTGTAATGTATGGCAACACTAGATGGACTGTCACACGAGTGTCATTTTTTTCTGAAAGAAAAAACAATATGTACCAAGATTCAAATTATCTAATCCCACATATAATTCCAACTTATCGAAATGTTTAATACAATAAAATCAAACCAATTAGTATTTAGCGATTATTATAAAACGACTCAAAAAACCTATTAAAAAATTACTACAATTTTTACGTAATGTGACACTGCGTCTATTGTTGTTAAAAACTTACCATAGGAATGCTATTTGTTAGTAGTTCTGCTAGGGTTTTAACTAAGTGATAGGGGAGGGGTTCCTAAACTGAATTGTAATATACTAGGGCACATTTAGGCTGCCAACTACGTCCAATATATAACGCGATTGAGTGATAAATTATAATGCATTTAATAATTTAAAATTGAAATATGTCTAAGTTTTTATCTTATAATATAACCCCCTGGCAGTTCCTAGGAATGTTCTGGATGAATTTTCCAAGCTTTAAGTCAATGAAGAGGGTAGAACGATATTAGGTATTTCCAATTTGTGAGCTCAGTTCATCTCTACTCATATACGACCACATGCTCTTATGAAAATACTTTCTATTTATTTTTATTTTATTTTTCTATCATATATTTCAATTCATAGAGAATCTGCCATTTTTTTTTTCAAAGGTTTTCCTTCAACCATTATCTTCTATAGTTTCTCGTCTTTTGATTGAAGTTCATTTTAACAAATACTAAAATTCTTGAACTCATCAATTGTAGTGTTTTGGTACCTTAAATATTTCTATAGATACAACGGAAATTTAGCTAAAATCGGCCCGTAGAAGAGGAACGCTACAGCGCTGTAATGCTACTGCTAAATTTCACGTATCCAACCCATTGGAAACGTTCTTCTGCCTTCTTTGATTTGATCCATATTAATAGTTAATGAACTAACTTTGCGAAAGAAATAAATTTCACTATAAATGTGTATGTATAATTTGCTATAATTACACCAGCAAGTGTGTCAGACAGTCATGCAGACAGTCTTTTATATGAGCAAATTAATGTAAACCATAAAAGGCTTTCACTTAATTTGGACCTTGGAATATACATCGATAGCATTCCATACAATAGCCCAGTGTTTCCCAACCTTTTATGACCATCATCGATTCACAACATCCCAAACAAAATATTATGTAAACAAATAATGTATGTCTTTATAGGTAGATTACATATTTAAATTTTGCATTATTATTCTATATTATTTTTAATTTGTCTTTATGTATTTTAGCGCTTTTCGAATCTTAGATTCTAGAGTAAAAGGTTGGGAGCCACTGTCTCATTGAATTTAGCTTTAAATTTGCAAATACATTATGATAGTGTTGCTCAAAATCGTCTCCCTTATAAGTAATATTGCATATCATTTTTGTCCGTTTCCTTGAACATATCGACTAATAATTTTAAAACTACCATTCCTCTATGTTGCTAGGCGAGTTTTACCAATTATTCGAACCAAACATATGCAGCCAGTTATATTAAACTTTTATAATTAATTTATAAGTATTTTAGATAAGTTTGGGGATTTCTAGATCGAAGCATTATTGCTAAGTTACAGAATCTCGTAACGCATATATGTGTAATTATAATGACGGCGTATTTATTTCATTTTTAATTTTAAGGTACAGGTAAAAAAACTACTCTTTTATACCAAAACAGTGTGACCAGTCTATTGAATTGTAAAACTACTAGATCTGACAAATTGTAACCAAATTTTTATAAGTTGATTAGTTGTAAATATTTTAATGCGTATCTTAAATGTCTTATATGCAGACGCGTAGAACGTTTACAGTTTAATTATGTATGTACTCTTTTTTTTCTAAATTAAATAATTATAAAACTTTTTCGTCACCTTTAAAAATATCTTAATTTTAAAATTAATTTAAGGCAAAGATTTTAAAGCGGTCCAAATTGGTTTAGTTTATAACGTAAATAATATTTCCAAAATTTTTGTTAACTCATAGCGTTTTTAATCAACATTTTAATATGAAATTCTTTGCCTCTGTACATGTTCCCAGTGTATATTGACCGGTAAACATATTGAAAGATTAATTTGAATGCAATAGTCGACCAAAAGGTTTTTTTCTTATGTTGGTGGTGAAGGAGCAAATTTTACCTAACGATACAATAATTTGTTCAAGTTGTATGCCTGTCAGTATACATTTTTAAATTCAAAGTCTACATTGACATTTAGAAACGCGTGTCAATATTATTATGTGATATAAACTTTCATTTGTTTTGATTATTTTTTTTTATTAATTATAATTATTATTTTGTGTCCGGTCCTCACAGATCGTCACGTCTAGTCGTTAGTAATTTATTATTTTTTTGTTTTCTTAAAAAAAGTTCATTCTTTGGATAGTGACGTTTGGAGGTTAGGTTAAGTTTTCAATTAAAAATGAATATCAAACAAATTTTACTTGTTTTATTCGTTTGCTTAATAAAATTCCTTCCTACAAACCTGTTGAACGGAGTGTGTGTTAAAAATATAGAAGGTACAAAACGGTAAATGACCGTGTTCCCGTGTTCGTGTGAAACGAAGTCCCGTTGCGATGTCTATTATTATATATATGAAATATAATAAATATATTGTTTTCTCCAAATTACAACTAATGAGCAACGTGGATCGCCAGACCCCCGACCAACGGATTGTATGTATCCAGGCGGGTCGCTAGAAATAAAACCAAAACTTTACTTTTCATTCCTAATTTTAATTAACTTTTTGAGAGCGGGCTTATGGCTGACGGATATTATAAAACACTCAAATGATGAAACAATCGCTTAGCTTTATAAGGTACGACAGCATGAAAACACATACAGTAGCAACACGAAAATTGGAATTACAGCCTTGATTATAATTATCATTAATAATATAAATTATTAATTCAAGCGTTTGTTAATTGCTAGTTGCTATACTGCCTGCTAATCAGGTGGCTATAATATCGACGTGGCGATACTCATTCCACAGATAGCTTGGTCGTAGTAGGATATACTTCAACTTATCAGAAAAAAAAATGCATGGTTGAAACTACACAGTTGATAAAGGAACATTAATGATAACAGATTAAGACCTTTAAAAGACATCTGTCTAGAATTTGTGCCTAATACTTATCTGGCACTACCGAAAACTTTTAGATTTGATATCTAATACATTGAAAAGCGGACTATGAGCAATTTTATCCACCCAATCAAAATTATCTCATTTAATGAGTGTTGATAATTGTTTGGTTAGAATTCTAACCATCTCTTGGTACTAATTACAAATATTTCGCCAGAGTGTGGGTGACTTTTCTATAACTAGGCCGGTGGTAGGCCTGTCAGGTTTGAGATGAACCGGATAAATTCCATTCTCTTAAAATTAATTTATAAGAAATACAAAAATATACAGCACTTTACAACAAACCTTAATTGTTGTATGTTCGTCAAATCTTAAAAAATAGTTTATGGTACTAATTAAATTCTCTAAAAAATAGTGTAAAGTGGTACATATAAGGCTTCATAAATTAAATCATATATTCTGAAAATAAGTTTTTTTTAAACTGAAATGAACGTTTTTATGATTGTCAAAAAAACGTAGGTTAAAAGCGTGCTCTCCTTAGAAGCGTTGAAAGCGCTACAAATTAATGAAAAGGTTAAATAAATTTCAACCTTTCTCAATGATGTTATAGTTTAAAAAGGGAAATTTGTATAAAACGGTAGATAAGATTTTTGATTGCTGGCAAGAAATTGCGGCTTTAGCGTCAGATTGAATGGATCTTGTGTTCTGTTATTATTATAAACGGAGTATAACCTTTTATTCTTACGTTTCGCTTTTATTTTACCCAACAAAATATTAAAATTGAGTTAAAATAGATCCAAATCGTGTGTTTCTGTGTTACATTTCGTGATTCATATCGTTTTTCAGAGTAAAAGGTGGGTTGTTCAGTCAAAACATTGAAATTTATAGTTAACTTAATTATACTAAACGATGTACTTGTGAAGTTTTTACTGGCATGTGCAGTTATTTTATGAGACAGCTCTAATTGTTTCGTTACTTTTATAATTTAATGCGCCATTTTGTGATCGGCTTTGCGTTTTCGTATTATTTTCGTAAATGTACAACTGTCTATTTCGTTTTTGTACGTTGTTACTGAATTTAAATTTAACTAACGAAATATTACATAAAATATCTTCTACGTTTATGATACTTTAGTACGGTAGATTTTTCTAAATCCGGGTCTTGTGATTTATTTGCTGTGTTATTTGAATACAAAACTGTCTGTTTTAGTTTATTTTGTCAATGAAAGTTTGTATTCGCATGTTTACACGTATCGTTATTTTTACCTGATTACCGTTATGTTAGCTGATACTTTTTTTGCTTGTCAAAACTTGCCTAATTTTAAGTGAAATCACCTTACACATAGAGTTAATATTTATTTGTTAGTGAAAGTGGAAACATCATGAATATCACATTTTATCTTGAAAGGACAGTAGCTAGTAAGTGAAATTAGAGGCAAATGTATTTAAATCTGTTCTGGTCATCACCATCTTTTAAAAGAAAATGTAAGACATTCAATGGCTGATTGTAAACATAATAATATCTTGCGTTTTATTTTGACTAGCTTACCCAAAATAATGTTTTTTACAATGTACATACATAGAGTAAAAAGCAAAGTACGTTCTTTAAAAACATAATACTTAATATGACAAAAACATTATCACTGTAGGTGTATTAATGTCGACATAAATTTACCTTTTCACTTTTTCTTCATTTATTGAGTCATAAAAAATTTATTAATCTTCAAAATGTCAAGTGTTGATATTGTAACACTATTAAAGTAGCTCAACATGATAACAAACTCTATGTATGAGCCTGATATAATTCTAAAAGGCTATTATCCTAATTCCAGATGTTCTGCATACAAGAAACCGAACCACCCCATTCCGATCCATTCTCCAAGGACAAAGACCCATTAAGCATGGCCAGTACACTATCAGAGTCCAGCGATGACGAACCTGAAGCAAAACGACCCAAAACATCCTTCGGAAACTCCTCGCTTAACCTCAAAGTGTACCAAATACCAGCATTCAACCCACCAAAATCATTATCAATATACCCATCATCCCCTAGTACTATACTTCCAAAATTTGTCAACAACCCACTCAACTTAGCCAACCCCTTAGCAATTGCCACCAGTAATTTCCAAGCAAGTAACATGGTGAAGAGTTTACACAGTAGATACTCGTTGCCCTCTAAACTGACCATCACGCCGGTACACAAGCCAGCAACTGACGGTGAAGTAATCAGATATAAGAAGAACGGAGAAGTTGCGAAGAAGAGAGGACCTCCTAAAGGGTATAAGAGGAAACCCAAAGTGGATCCGACACAAGGCTTAAGTAATGGCGCTCTTCTACAGGTATGTTAAGTATATTCATTATTTCAGTATGTTAAAATAAATTTAGGTATGTCATTTGTCAGAGAAAAAAAAGAAATATTTACGACTTGCAATCTGCCATGCTTGAGGTAAGATTGTCAATGTTTAAATAAAATTAGGTATGTCTAAATTATATAAAGAGATTGTAATTGGTGTAGATTAAAAAAGATATAATGTGACTAAAATAATTAAAAACTAAAACAAAGTTTAAAGATGCAAAAGATACACTCAAAAGTTGCATTGGACAAGACACAGCAGCACAGCAACAACCTAGGTAACACTGAAAATGTTTAGAAAATGAAAAACGGCTTAAAGTAGAAGAAAGTTGCCAATACTTTTATTGTTTTTTTATGTAATCTCCATTCCGCTCTACACATCGTCGCATTCGATGGAACCACTGAGAAAAGCAGTGGGCCCATTCTTCCTTAGGGGTCTCTTCTATGG
>DWLR01005761.1:0-10650 GCA_018246295.1 Papilio alexanor hazarajatica
CGGATGTCCATGGGCGTCGGTTCACTTAATGTTAGGCGACCCGCTGCTCGTTTGCCTACCTTATTCTATAAAAAAAAAACTAGCCGAAATTTAATACTTTCAGGTACAAAGGAAAAGAGTAGGCCTATGCTTTCTGCTAGTTTATTAAAACATAAATTACAGGAATGACAAACGGTAGCCTTAGGCATTGTGTGTTAAATATTAATCGGTTTATTGATTCGTCAAAGGAAGAAGACAAACTACTAAATCTTCAAACCTATGAGGCGGAACAGCAAAAGGTCTCCATAATTTGGTTTATTTATATCGCAATGACGTCAAATTAAATTGAAGTTAAAGGTTATCAGGTGTAAGTCATGATCGATCGCTGCGTGATATTTTAATATCAAAGTTATTAAATAGGGCAGGTTAGTAAATAATTTAGATATACATAACTAGTTTCTCGCACTTGTCATTGTAATAAATACAGACTGGAACAGCAATGGAAATTCGCATGACTTTGTTGTTCATTACTCTTTTATTTTTAGTCATGATTTTTGTCATTTATATACAGTAGTATATTTGATTATATATATATATATATATATATATATAGGTTTTAAGTGTTTAAGTAACTTCCATAATCTTTATGACCTTAAGAAGCTTTTAAAATTGCAATAAAATCTGTGTAAACATTTGGTAAAACGTTTTTAATGCTTTATACTTAATTAAAATTTTGTTAACATTCAAAAAGCAGATTCGATAAGCAAATACTTTCGTAGCCATAAAAATAAGCTTTAGTTACCCTTGTTCTCTTAAAAGTTTCAAAGCAAAGTTAAATGAATTACTGAATTAAAAAGTGCAATTTTGTCAACTCTTAATTAATACGAAATACTTAGTTAATACGAAAGCACAACGACAAAATTCAACAGTTTGACAGATGAAGGGGGATTAGGAATCTGAAGTATGCAATAACGACTTCTCACAAAGCGCCGTAAAAATTCCCTTTGCCCAAGTACTTAAGGGTAGATTTTAAGATTCAAAAAATACTTTGTTCTGTTGTTTATTTTAATGTATAATCATTTTTTTTTGTATTAGGAATAAACTAGCATTTGACTACAGTCCCGCCTGACGATAAGCGATGATGTGGTCGAATGATGGTACGCACTAATTTAAATATAGCCTATTCACTCTTCTCATTACTAAGTACCATAGACTAGTGACTACTACTAGTAATATACATATATTTTGAGCCTAGAAATTGCACCATGAATAAAAAATATTTTTTTATTGAAACTTCAAATCTTATATGAAGTTAATAGAAAAATATTATAACTAAAAATATAATAAAAAATATTAAAATTTTACACAATGGTTTTCTTTGAATAACTTGACAAATCTTTGCTCTGTGTAATATTGGAATAGAAGTATATTTTATCATCATTCATCGATCTATAATAATAATATAATAATAATAATTTTATTTTTAAAAATAATAAAACTTAAAAACGAACAATCTGAAATACAAATAATTTTATTTTTATTAATAATAAGTTCAAAGTGTTCCCGGACAATAACCCCGTGAATAAAAGGTTCGGTATTCGCCGGGGAATTTCACCGTTCAGGCCTGCGAGACTTTAAATTACCGATTCATTGCAATGCGCGAAACAACAGGTGCTTATGTATATCTAGGGTTGCCAAAATTTGATTTTTTAGTTTATCATTTCAATATATATATATATATAATCTATAATTTTAATGTTACAGAAAAAAGTAGTCAAGTAGTAGTTAATTTGTACAACTAAAATCCGATGGACTGTTTTTTGTCATGATCATGAAAGTAAATGATCATCATTGACCACATCATTATACGTACATATCAACTACGAGTACCTCGAGTGGAAGACAAATCTAAAGACACCTCACTCTTCAAAATCATTCAAGTCCATTATGCTAAAGGTCACATTGTGACTGGCATACAGACATACTCGGAAAATATTACCCCCCCCCACCTTCAGGATCCTTCAGGTAAACAGCGTGGACAAGTTTTAATTTAAAATAAAAATAGAAATCGAGCTCTGTTCACATTTCACCAATACTAATTCATTGGCCCATTTTTGAAATATTAATTTTATTTATTTATTTAATTTAATAATTAAGTGGTCTCAAATGTGACTCTTAGATGGCATCGTTTTTTTTATTACATTCTCATATATTCATTTTTATATCTATCTCTTCTCGCCGTGTACAAGTTGGAACTATTATGTGGTCTGCTCTTGCATACTGATGAGATTAATTTAAATTTTAATTATTAAATAACAGAACGAAACAACAGCATGAAGTTGTAATCGACTAAGCTAAAGAACGAGTAAAAATTTAAAAAGAGAAAAGTTTGGAAGCTTTTTTACTTATTATATTATCATTATCCCCCATCAGCCTATATCAGTCCACTGCTGGACACAGGCCTTCCCCAATTCCTTCCAGCGACTTTCTGCCGTTCTCACGAGTCATCGGTCCGTCTGGAAGGAGGGCGCCCCACGCTTCTGGTTCCGATCCGTGGCCTCCATTCCAAGATTATCATAGAAAGCAAGCAATTCTTATGTAGACTCTTGTGTAGAATCAGATACAATGTAAATTAAAAGGCTCGTACAAATCATATCAAAACGATTTGGATATGATTTTGTTTCCAGATTTGTGTTTTTATTTATATATACCTATATATAAATAAAAAGACCTGTCTTATACAAAAAAACGCAATTTCTCACAAAAAAGAAACAATATTTAAATAGATGATAAATCAGTTGACGGTATTACAAAATCAAACTGGGATATAGATCTATAAAGTTTCTGGGACATAACGTTAGATGTCATTATTCGAATCTACTAATAGTAAAAACACAATTTTAATGATTGTAGTAAAGTATAAACAACAAAATACAGGAATTTCATTATATAGGGAGGTTTTCCCTACAATAAGCCCGGCAGAAGTGTGACGAAGCTAGTTCAAGGGGATAACGACAGTAGCTGAATGGTGGATTTGAACCTGCGATCACTTGCATGTAGCCAGTCCGTACCCTTAATAATTAATCAATTTGCGCTTCCCTGATCTCAAAATGGTTACGTTATATTGCCATGTGCCAATTAAACATTTCATGTGGTTTTTTGTAAATATTAGACAGGTTTCAAAGATTAATAAGAATCGCGATAACATATATTATACAACATATATTAAGTGTTATATTTATTACACAATGACGTATTTTCTAGGCTTAATTATTGCAACAACGGCCGGAGATTGCGCGCTCAGAAACTCTTAAGAATCATTTTTACTTTAAACTGGAATGTAATAAGAAGAATTTTGTTACAAGATGTCATTAGAATATATAAAGGTTTTTAATTTGAAATTTATTTCAAATTAAAAACCTTTAAAATAATAAAACCTTTAAAATTTTGAAACCTATGCATATTAAATTCAGCCATAAAAATCAAATTCGGACGTTTGCCTATCATATTGACATGGACACTTTCGAATTTGATTTGAAAAACGCCGAATTTAATTTGGAATGTAACTTTTTGTTTGGTTTTGAAGTTAAAACCTAACAAAATTACGTACGTATTACATACTAAGAAAATTGATACGCCTAAATCGTTAGGAAACGCAATTTTTCGCAATAATATTTAAACAATTTAAAATATGATACATGTTTAGTAGAAAGGCGGTTACAGTGAACAACTGCTTTTATTAAAATTCACAAAAACGAAAAATTTCAAGAAATTCGAAAAATCACCTTTCGCCTTATTGTTTTAAATTCCAAATGGACCCATTTTTGTAATATCCCTATAGCAGTTTTTTACAAGCATCAAGTAACGTACTGTATAAAGAAAAAGAAGTCTATACTTTGTTAAGTTGGATCTAAAAAGTTTTTATAGTAAACTTTTGTAACTGCGAAGGTTTGCAAAGTACAGGAGAGTCTATTTCGAAGGTTATCAATTTACAAGAAAAATATAACATTTATTTAAAAAAATTCAAATTAACTCTAAATCTTAAACGAATCTTAAATGATTTCTAAATTTTAAAACTTACGTGCATTTATTCTCTATACCTTTTGTATCCGATTTTGCATTCTGTATATTATTTGGGAGTTGTAGAAAATTTATTAACATTTTAAAAAAATTATATCCATATATATTTTTAAAATTTTCCAAAAAATAAGTTTCAAGTAACGTATACAGAATCAGGAGTTGGTAACAAGAGTGGAAGTAGCAAGTATCAACTCATGGAATTTTCCCAAAAATATTTACTAGAATAAAATAACTTACCGAAAAGCCATTGCTGATATTCGATGATGCTACGGTGCTACGGTGCTACGAAGTCGGGCTACGAAGCTCTGAATGCCGTAGAGGCCGCGCGGCTGCCTTTATATTTGGGCGGCGCGTAACCACCCCGCCCTACGCCCAGTGCATACAGCCTCTTTGCGCGGATGTCTTGATTAAAATTTATTGTTTGTTTTTTTCATCATTCACTTTTCGGACAAAGTAAATGTATAGAATTACACTTCGGTTGTGATTTTCTGAAATAATTTACTAGTCTTTTGTCGTTTTTCTTTATTAAAATCATTTTTCTTATCAGTCACGACTACTATCATAGAAACACTTTTAAACACATTGAATCTTTCCCCACTGCTCTTATACCATTCCTCTTGAATTACTTCGATACTTTGATTATAACCAGTAAAAACAACTACCGTTACTCTTCGACAGTAAAGTAAGAAAGTAAAGGGTTCGAGTTTGTGGCACCGAACACCTGTTCCAAATCAAAACTTAAATTTTGTAGGCAACGAGGTCACCCCAGCTTTTACTCTTTTTGGAATTTACGAATTTAAACATAAGAAGTGTAATGACCGACTTCTATTTTAAATGACGTTTGTTTGTTTACAACGTATGGGTCTTGATTTAGAACAGCGTACACCTTCGAAGTATTCACGCCGGTATTCTCTCTTCATTTTTTCGGTCCAGAAGGTTCGACGGGAAATCATAAAATAATAAAAAGGAAAGTACAATCCGTTTAAGAAGTTAAAACTTAACAGTGGTAGAGTCCGCAACAAAAACAGCTGTTGCACGAATGGCCCACTCGACCGGTGAAATAACACGACCTCACAGAAGATAGGCTTGAAGTAAAAGTGTTCTGTGATTCGCATGAGGAGTGAAGTGCTACTGGCCTAATTTTAGTCCTCTTCTCCTTCCCGCCCTTTTTTAATAAGGAAAGGTGGGAAGGGAAAAAGGAATTGATGAGGAATGGTATGGATAGGAAAAGGAAATGTCAATTTTTCTGTCTATATAGGCAACTCGCAAATGTTTGTTGCAAACGTCTATGGGTAGCAGTCACTTAGACGACCGCTCGCTCGTTTGCCACCTTCTTGTAAAAAAAAAACTTATTTCAACTTCCTCTTGAACTTTGTTTTTTACCGTTAACCTTATTATAAAACTGCGGCAAACATCCCGGTGTATCCCTAATGACGAAAACTGATATTTTGGCCGCAATACGCCAGAGAATTTGATACGACGAGCTCCTCTTTGTCTACACACTAAGGAGTTCAAGGGAGGTGTAATATAAATTCGTTGGCGAAGAGACGCGAAATGATAACCTTACCTAAACCTTAGCGCTCGTAATATAATGCGTGGAAAATAAAATCGCGGAATTCGAAATATTTGTATAGAGACGAAAAGAAATTATTCAATATTCGGTATTTATTAAAGGTAATTTAAATTACAGTTTCGATTTTTAGCAAAATACTTTAAAAGAAGTCTAATTAAAGAAGATAAATATTATCAATCACTGTAACATTAATGTTACGCAGAGGCTTTTAGTAATGTAATCATATATTAACCAAATAGTTGAAAAACTGAGAGATCCTAAAAACTATAGCCATCTCATCGTTCTATCAGGCTTGTTAAGTATAAAAAATTTTATTCTGGTGTAATTTTGGATGTGCATTTAGCTTTCTAAGACTGAAAATTCTCCTGAAATCCGAAATCCGAGATCCTAATTACAGACACACAAAATTTATTTGGTGTAATGCGAAACGATGAAGACAACATTTTGGTATTTATGTCTGCCTATAAAAGTCTTTTGGTCATAAAAGTTCATAAATGCTATTCTAATTGATACATTGTTAGCTAAATCTATTCTGCATTGCTACCAAAGGTCATAAACACAGCGTGTACCAATGAACGTCACATTATATAATAAGAATTGTTTGTTGAGGAGGTGAGGTCCCAAACAAATCGTTTATGATAGATACAATCTCATGAATTGTAAACTTGAGTATACCTGATTACCTGATACTGTTCTTAATGATTCCCGTAAAAAATTCGTTTAGTCAGAAATCGTAGAACAGTGGTAAGGTGTCAACATTAAAATGCCATAAATTCAAAGTCAAGCTAGTTTAAATTTATATCTGAATATTAAAAGATTAAACAATAGCTTAGTCCTTATCCCCTCTATGGCAATTTTGACTAAAACTTATTTGCTTCATTTAGTAACTAAGGAAGTTGAATACACCAACAATTCGGTTCAGTTGAAATGCATCAAGTATTCATCACAGCACGGCGCGCAGCGGAGGATTCCGCCGAAACAAATCGCGTTTGATGAAAACAAACGAACCTCGCCCTATCCGCGTTAGCTCTGAGGCATACCAAGGTTTCATCTCTTTAGATTTTTTTTTATTGTAGTCAAATGCTAATTATTATATGTGGGACATATTATACTGAAAATAGTTAAATGAAAATGACATAAAAATTATCCTCGCTTTATATGGTCTTGGGCCGTAATTATGTAGCAGAAGGTTCAATCCCTGCTTTTACTTTTATCTTCTTTTTCTTAATTCAGACCTGTTTTTTGTCTATATAAAGACTGGCTATATATTTACGACTCCACTTAAGTGCCGAGCTACTCGATTTTCTTATTATGTAAAAATTATCTGGCGCCATTGTTAAAATAAACAAGGCGTACACCCTTAAAACCGAAAGCCGTTAAAGGATCCTCTCTAAAGAGTCTATTGACATTATTTGAAAACCGTAGCATAACCCATAAAAATTGGATAAAACATAAAGTAATCATCGTTGAAACGCAACCCTTAAAACAAAGAGTACACTACCCAGAAATTTATTTACATTCTTACCTAATTTCTTTTGAGAGGTAAATGACTAAAAGCGTGAATCATTACTTGAAAAAATTAATTACTTGAAAAAATCTTCGATAAATATTTCCGTTTTCATGGGCAATTATGTAACACGTTGTATATACAAGAAAGTTTATAGTGCAAGCTTTATTTTAGTGTTATTTGAGTCTATTTAAAATTTGGATTATTAAGGTTGTTGTACCTCTAGTCTTAAATGCAGTAATGTGACGCACGCGGCGACCGCTAAAGTCTCGGAGTTAAATAAAAATAGATCGGGCAGGTATTTCGATTGTACTCCCGTATTCTAAAAATAGATTTGACTCTTGGAAATTGAGGGGTTATGACTCTTTTCTCTTTAGATTAAGTTGTAAGGGTCGAATTATGATGCACGGTAAAGGGTGAGTACGATTTTAATTTTTTTACAGAAATTTAGAGAATATTTAGAGAATAGAAATTTAGGAAATTTGGAGTAAATAACTAAAGACTTAACTATTGCTTTAAAAATATGACACTGAAAATCTGTAATTATATTCCTAATTATATTTTAAGGAAGACTCGATGACTAAAGACGATATGTTAACTATTTATTAACGAAGAATAAAAACTTTTCCATTACAACAAACAAATGACGATTCATGTTGAATAAGATATTAAACAATGAAAAAAGTTTTCCATTGTTTAATCTTCTTACTTTAAACTTACTTTAAACCATGGTTACATCAAATCAACATATTTTAAGTCATTTTTGTGTTTTTTTTCCATTATAAATAGATTTCATTTTTGGGTCAACGTCCAACATTTATTAAAAAGTATTGTAATTAGAACATTTCTAACTTTCATCCACTAGAAGCCATATCCCATGCAATTTAATCACAACTAAATTATTTTGTCTTTGATATAAGAAAAAAAAAAACAAACCGCTCAAGTTCCAACAAGTTTCAACTAATTTCAAGTTTTTGACATTACTGCGGTTATTTCAAATAACTTATTTTTTTAATAAGACACCAAAATATCTTAGGTACCTGATGTCTGATGGTAGGAGGACGGATGGAGCACTAAGTGTTAGAAACATATGCATTACATTTTTCGGAGAAAATATAACTTCTTATAATATAAACACTTATAAATTAGAGTTATGATAATTCTTATTAAGCTCTTGTGTTAAGTAAATGTTCTGTGAATAAATGTTTGAATGTTTTGTGAGCCCTTGTGCCTTTAATTATTTTTGTTTTTGTGTGTTTACTTTTTACAGACGGATAATTAGGCTGAAAATTTTTATGGAATAATAATAATATTATTCTGGGACATTATTCACACACGGCCATCTGAACCCAAACTAAGCAGAGCTTGTGTTATGGAAACCAGATAACTGATATACTACATATATTACTACTTTTCTTTTGTTAATACATACTTATATAGATAATCACACCCAGACTTCGATTCCCACACATGTATGTCGTGTGTAGGAATCGAACTCACGACCTGCGGCGTGAAAGGCAAGCATATTACCGACTGCTCCAACCGGTCCGTCAAATTGAACAGAACAGGATTATTGAATTGGATTAAACTTAAAAAGGTTACTCAAAGAAAATATTTTACGAAACCGAAGCCGCGTGTTTGTGCTCGTTTGTGATAAACAATGTAGTAATTTGTAATTTGATCTCGTTGAATTAATATTTTCTAACTACTCTGATTAAGAGAACAGATAAAAGAGTTTATTTTTCGTTGTAGCCGTGTCAATATTAACTGGTTATTTTGAACCCCACTGTGTTTTTATTAGAGATTTCGGAGACGTAATTTGAATCGGTCGTTTGTATGCTGATTATGTTCTTTCAAATTACCTAAAACATGTCGACGTGTATCAGTAGTTGTAATTAATTTTCTTTTAAGACCTTCGTATATTTGACGAGCGAGCTATTTAGTAATATGATTTAGGCAGTAAAATGACATATATTTAGTTATTATGCATATTGTTAATTTTATTATATGGCTAATATATTATATTTGCAATAATAAGTAGACAAAAGTATTTTATTTAGTATATAATTTACTTTGCTTCTCAAATTTTTCGTAGAACAAAAACCCAAGCAAGGTAAATATTTTGTAACAGACCTTTTTTAATTTTAATTATCATAAAATACATGTGTAAATTTTTTGTCAACATCTTGATTAGTACTTTCTCATTATAAATCTTCGAATATCTCATAAGCAATCTTAACGCTACAAAAGATATAATATATGTATAATTTCTTTTAATATTTTTTAACATAAATATGATTATGAAATGACAGTCGCAGCACCCCCGCGCCTTGTCACATAAAGCTTACTCGCTCGCGGCGGGATTACCGGCAGTGCGTTAGGCTTTTAACCTGTCCCATTTCCATTAACTGCGCAACTCATTATCAGATAATTGAATGATCAAACTTAAATGGATGCGTCACAGAAATTACGTCACTAACCTCGATATCTGTGGATTAAATGTATGTATAATGTGTTCCAAATAGATCGATCATATCGCAAAAGAATTGCGCAGCGGTATGTTAAAAACGCGAATTTTCACAAAAGGAATAAAATTATTTTTAGAGCGACATCTATTTATGGCTAGTAATATCTATACAAAACCAGACAGAACGTTCACTAGGGAGGATATAAGAATTAAACCGAGTTATACTGTGGCCTCCAAGGTGGCAGCCCCTCCAGCAGTCTAGGGCACACTTGGCTAATCACCATAACACTCTGAATCCACTCAAGATTCAAGAAACAATAAGTAAGTGGTAATATCTCTACGTTATTGTCAATGGATGATAACTTACTGGTAACTTGAAATCAAAAAGCTTACAAAGTTCTTTAGTAATATAGTTATTTCTTGACATTTCACATGAAATTATGCGCAAAATATATCAAATGCGTTCTTCATACTGGTATGTCGCATATCACAATATGTTGGAGCTTATAAATTTATTACACGATATTACGTTCAGACATGCTGCATTGAAAATATTTTATTTGAGAAAAATGTGATAGTTGAAATGTTAAACGTTTACGAGATCAATAAAGGTCCTCGCACACATACCTAGTGCTAAATATTGGTTAAGGGCGCGTTGTACCAGAAACAATAAAATATTTATTAAGATAATGATTATTTTATTACAACAAAATGTGCAGTATAAATTACAGTATTAAAAATTCACATTTTGTGATTGAAATGAATTATAGTTCGCTTTTTTAGTTGTAAACATATAAAAGTTCTGTCGTTGTCTTGTTTTAAATACTATTAGCTCCTTACTTGAACGATGGGTACCTCATGAATTGAGTGAATCGAACTAATGAATGATGAAAAGAAAAAGTGTGATGAAAGTGGATACTGTACGATAATCGGAACCGCTCGTCGCAATGGCTGAACCCTGGAGACTCAGCCAAATCCTGCCCTAAACAAAAATTGACTCAGAAAAAGTTACTTGTGAGTGTTTGGTGGACTAGCGCCGGTGTC
>DWLR01005762.1:0-10650 GCA_018246295.1 Papilio alexanor hazarajatica
ATTATTTCAGAAGGGTTAAGTGATTGTGAGGTATTATTTTTATTTGCAAGCTTAGAAAAGCATATTATACTGTTTTAAAAGATTTTTAATGTACTACGACAGTGAGATCGACAGTCTGTATTAATATATTCGATGTAAAAAGCATTATTTGATATTACATTTTATAATTATTTCAAAATTGATCATATAAAAATCTGCTGCATTAAACAAATTTTGGATCATAACATAATAAAAAGTTTGTACCTGTCATAGCGTGAGCGACCGCCAGCGTCCTCACAGTAAAAACCTAAAACCGTCTAGCCAACGACTTAGTCTGAGTGCATCGGAATCGACTGAATGTAGAAGCTGTTTTACGAGCCAACCATTTATTTTTACTGCATTGTTCTTATTGGAGCACAAAAGATATAAGTAAAAATCATTACAACTTCTAAAACGTTAGACAAGATTGTGGATCAATAAAATGCTTTACAATTATTTAATGCATTGTGCCCAAACCTTAGAAGCTCAGGTAAAATGTTAATACCATCTACTGCACTATAAATAACATTACAAATATAGCAATAAGCTATTAACTGTTTTTTCTACATATAAACTCAATCAGGAAACTTTTTAAAAACGTTATAAAGAGATGCACCGTAGCGGTGCAATACCGTAAAATTGTTTTTCTTTTTAAAGTGACAATCGTCAAAAAATCGCATATACAATCCCAATTGAAATGTTGTAATCTAGTCTTGGATGTGTCTATTATAGGTACAGTCACAGTGTCAAAGTGGTAAAATATTAAATTGAGTGTAACATAGAATTGCACTTGCACCATACTATGCTTACAGAGCCGCTCTGGTGGCTACGGTCGCGTGTCCCACACCTATAGTCCCGCCGCCGGTCACCGCATGAGTACCATCGAGCTCGTAATCCGTCAGCTGCGCTTTCCCATACCTTCCCGTGCCTTCGGGGGCCCTTAATTGGTTTGGAAACCCTCTTTGCGGATTCGCGTGCCACCGACCATTTAAGGTGAATGCGCCTAACCAGATTGCCGTAACGAAATATACCGTGAAAACTCATCGACTTTTACTCTCCACGACCGATGAAAATGTACGAACTTTTCTCGACCTAGGAAGTTTGCGAAACGTAAATTATGTTTTGGTGGAGACATTGACTGACGGAGGTAGTTAGTTATTCTATGTGTACAGCTAATGAGTATTTAAGGAGCGTATAATGTATCAAGTCACTGACATTCAGTTCGACCCTGACATTATAGTGTAATTTAAAGGAAAGACCGGCTTTCATTACCGTGGGCATTATGCAAAAAAGTTGTCTATTTTGTTCACGTTGAAGCCGAAGCCAAAGCGATGGGTACATTTGGCCATGGGGTATTTTTTTCTCGCAGGCCCCGGCGCTTGGTACGGAGCGCGCGGACTACACAGTAAAGTGTATTCAAGTTTTATGTAAATTACTTTTCTATCGTGCCTAAAATCATCCCTCTATTATTTTATCATTAGCTATTGCTAATACGAAACGACTGTTTTACAGTTTGCGCCTAATAATAGGCTTCATAAATTGCTTATTACATTAAATTATTAAGTAGTTTTATTTGCTTGACAATCAGAGTCTATTTTTTATTATAAAATTTAACTTTAGCTTTCTTGAAATGATTTATAATGACGAAAATAAAACAGGACTAGTTATCTTTATTTATTCTTATTTATTCCATCTCTCTATTTCTTCTCTTACTGAAAATTGACATTTGGCGCTAAGTTCACTGCGGAGCTATCCTTTAAATGTCAATCTAATTAATTACTTAATTTGGTATCCGTTTTCTTATGATTCAGAAACTAAGTAAACCAAGGAGTGCCGTATTAGTAATGGACAAGATATTTTGTTATCAATTATTTTTATTTAAATAAATACATGGGATCCGTTCCCTTCGATTGCAGTCTCGATATGAAATGAGTTCGGTGAAAAGCTGCAACTTCAATCGTGATTGCGTTAAATGTAATAATTAAAATAATGTTTAATTTTGCTACTAACTGAATTTATTAGTATTGCAAATGTGACGGTGAAATTGTTTTTTGTAGACAAGTCTTCTTTATATATGAGAAGGGGGCAAACGAGCAACGGGTCGCCTAATAATAAATGGTCACCGACACCCTTGGACATTCGTAACACCAGAGGAACCGCAAATGCGTTGCGGGCCTTTAAGGAAAAGATACGCTCTCTTCTTGATGGATTAAGTAAGTCGTAGTAGTTTGGAAATACCGCTGAGGATAGATCATTCCACAATGCGACTGTGCGAAGCAAGACCGTACGGTTGTGGGATGCCAACCATCAAGGTGATGTGGATGGTATTTGGCGCTCTGTCGAGTCGTGCGAACACGGAACTCCGCAGTAGGAATTGCGTATCATATAAGCTCTATTTTCAATAAGCGATAAATCGTTAGCACACAGGTAACAAGAATTATTCATCGAAACCTTTATAAGTCCTATGCGTTTGCTAGTTTACCGTCACCGCTTTGTTCCAATATAAACGTTTTTTTATGTAGAGTGAACCTAACCGTAAATCTGTGTGAATAAGCATAGCAGACAGATATTGATGATCGCTAACAAACGCATCCCGATGAAAGCAATAAATCTAGCATGCTAGGGCGTTAGGTGCTGGGAGGTCGCGTAGTGAGTGATACAGTAGAGTGAGCCGGGAAGGAGGGCGCGCGCACCTGCCCCCGACCCTCACAAATCTGGCCCTCGCACCTTACCGACACATAGTACATGCACAATTTACAGAGGTTAACCTCTAAGATTTTATGTTTTTTACATTTTAAATTGTCAGGTTTGTTACGTTTTGCTAGGTACTGCCCGTTTAAAATATGCGATACTGGGAGTTTATCCATTGTGTGTCTTTCTTTACTTATATGTTTAATAATATACACTTATATAAAAAACACATTTAAGCTTATCACGCTGCGCTTCAAATGATTGAAATGAATCAAAATGAAATTTCTGTGGAAACGCTAATTTCAAAAACGAAAGTCGAGACGATCAATTTGCAATTAATGCAAATGCAGGCAACTATTTAATTTATTTCTCAGATTAATTAAGTAACCAATGTTTACTTAAAAAAAAAAACAATAAGCTCGACTTAATGTTACTCCGGCAAAAATATCTCTTCAAAATCAGTCAAACCGTTTAGGCTCTAGGTCACAATGGAACGGACATACGTAGTAAAAGCATACTTGCATACCCGTGAAAAACATTACCCTCGTGTTATGTATTTTGTACGCTATGTTAGTCGGGCATAAAAACACATCTTAAGAGAAGATTCGAGATGATTAATCTTGAATGTTTAGATGTACTGTGCATTAAGCGGGCGAGCGGAGCGATGGTTTCAAACAGATATTTTAAAAACCCATTCTCAATAAGTCAATTAAACGATTCACGTAGGCCCGCTGCACGCCACTTAGGGGATGGTTCCCGATGTAAATAATTGCCCTTTGTTATTGTTGCCCTTTGATGCGGCCACAGGGCTTTAACACGCCGTTGTCTTTGCCCCAAAATGTAATGCTATATTTTTTATACTATTCGAGCGTGGTATGAATCATTGAACTATAATAAATATATCTTTGACTTACATATTTTCGATTAAAATTCGCAAATCGGTTCCATTTAATAATGAATGTCATTGAGCTTTGGGTTCTGAAGACATTCGAACATTGACACAATATTGGGAGACTTATTATAGACAATTCCTGTTAGGATTTAACGAACTTGTAATGAGACAGCGTGGCTATAAGTGACATAAATAAAACTAAGCATTAACCGTGGTCTCGCTTGCGGTCGTTTTTTATTTTCTATATTAATTACATATTAAATATAAATAATATGTGTCGAAATTAACTTACTTAAAAAACCGATATTGTAAATGAAGCTTTTTCTATTTCTTATCCCTGAAAGTGGGAAGATTTTCACAATCTGAAGTCAAAACCAACTTCAGATTATTATTTTTTCAAATTAATGAATTGAATATACCGAGAAGTTAGAGAAGTATGTGTGAATTATTTTATTTTTATTACTTTACATAGCCTGTAAATTCTGCTGAACATTTGTTTAATTTCGCGGATCTACTGAAAATATGTTTCAAAAATTTATTATAGAGAAAAAAGGTTATTTTTTTAATTAGTAAAATATATAGGTGGAATTCTAACATTTATAATATCATTGGAGTGCATTGCTTGAATTCAAAGTTTTAATTTAAATCTGGATAATGTTTTAAATTATTTGTTAATTTGATTTATTACGTGATGTAATTTTGTACCAAAAGATTTACGAAGCCAAAGGATAATGAAAAGCAATTTTGTAACGAAAAAAATATTGTATATCCTAAGTCTGGTTCTACTTTTGAAGTCTAGCGATTGAAAGATTACGATAGCGTCATATTTACCACTCGTATTTATGAATTGGAATGTGAAAAAGGTTCTCTAAGTAGAAAGTAAGCTTTTTATCATACTAATAACCAAATAAATTATTATGAAAGGTGGTATTATAGACTAACACAAGGGTATTCAACCTCAGGCTCGCGGCTGAATATGAAATTGCTCGATACCTTAAATTCCAGAAAAGGTCCACCGCCAGCCAGAGATTTTTGAATCATCTATCTGGCCGGATTGTAAAAAGGTGGACTAGCCTTGGACTACAGGTACGATACGGTATTGGTTGTTGATCCATTTCATCGTTTTTGCTAATTCGAGTGAAAAAATCGAGTGGTCGAATTCAAAAGTTGCCTTCCTGTTCATCAGTCGCTTTACTTCCGATTTTATCACTTACATAAATATGTATAGACATGTTTTTCACTAAACAACACCGAACTCTAATCTAATCTAATAACTCCAATCGATTTACTTTAAAACTTTACAATCTTGCACACGCAACAAGAATGCATAATAACACATTTCTCATCACTTTGGCGTAGTACAAATCAGAATCCACATGTTAAAAAATAAATTAAAATTGATAAAAGTTGAACCCAGCTTAAAATTTAAAAACTATAAATTTTGCAGAATAAGATAAATTTGAAATATAAATAACGGAACGAACAAAATAAATTTAAGTTTTTAATGACATTACGGGCGCAGATTGATTTTCGCACCTCAGTGCTCAGTATGGTAAAGGCGGCTCTGGGTGCACAGTTGTTATTACAAAAACAGAAACATTCTAAAAGTATATTGTAACCATTTTTAATTTCTTTAAGTACCTTTTAAAGTTAACTGTCGTTAAAATATTAATCTATTAAGTGTTTGATTACTGGACGAAGTGGCTTTTGTTTTACCTCAATAACTTCGGCCAGATGTGCCCATTGTGCTGAGCCAGTTGCACACCTGCAAATTGTAAAAAGTAATCCGATTATTATAGCAATAGTAAGTTAACTTATTTCTTTATTGATTAATAAGTTTTTGACTGTCCCTACCTTGGACATTATTCTCTAATAATCAACAATATTTTTAGTAATTATAAATGGTAAATTAAATTTGTTGGTTACATTTTGACAATACTACATTAAATAATTAATGCAGATAATGCAAAATATTAAAAAGAATATAAGTGCATAGGAGTGAATTTATCAAAAAAAAAAAAAAGATGAAAGAATATAAAATAAAAAATGAAAGGAATGAAGTGAATCAGATGATAAATCTTTGATTTAAAAAGTCAAATAATGACGTTGGAAAGGCGAAATTTTATATTTCGATAGTTCTTACGAATATAATGTAAATAATATATATATATATAATATAAAGTGTGTATAAATGTTTGTTATGCAAGTTTTAGAGGACAAAGCTTTAAATATATTTTCTTTCACAGTATCGTTGAATTTAAAATTCTTGTTTTGAAACAATTATGCATAGATAATATTGGAAGCCACAACATGGTATAAAATTCCCAACCTAACCCAAATAGTTAATTGAAACAACATGCGTGAACACAAAAAATGCGAATGATCCGTAAGGATAAAAATCCTTTTATCGTGACGAAGATTTATTTTAAGTGAATAAAGTGAAATAGATATCAGATTGCAAATTGTAGGTGATCTCTACACGATAGGATCTTCCTAAAATTGCGAAACTTTGCTGTACCTATTGAAGAAATTATTTGATTATTCGATTAAATTAATCAATAAAATACAACACAACTTGTGTCGGAAAAATATTACATAAAAGACGTGTCCGTTCAACCCACTGTCTTAATTGCTATTCAATGAATTATCAATAATAAGTACCTACTTCATTTAAAACTGACTGACTGACTGACTGCGACCTCTAACGACCACAAATGGCTTACATATAGAAGTTTATATTTTAATTTTAATGTGTGTTTATACAATACTAGTCGTTACGGGCGTGAGTATTAACTTTCACTTTACAGAACGTTATAAAAAAAGAAAAAAAAACAGTTTTAGTGGTAGGAGTTTCCATTAATAGCGACTTTGTACAAAATTCAAATATAAATTTTGATTAAAATATCTCATCAAACTAATTTTTCGTTTTAGAATTGAAGATAAATGAATAAATAATAAATAATATTCTAGGATTCACACACGGCCATCTGATCCAGACTAAGCAGAGCTTGTGCTATGGAAACCAGATAACTGATATACTTCATAGATTAATACTTTTCTTTTGTAAATACATACATACAGACATGATCACAAACAGACATACACAAACAGACATGATCATGCACACAAATGTTTGTCCTGGGTGTGAATCGAACCCACGACCTGCGGCGTGAGAAGTATCTTATCACTGCGCCAACCGGTCAGTCCAAAGATCTTTATTAAATTTCTTGTTGAGCTTTCCTTAAGTAGAAACAAATGTTTTGGTCCAGTTACAATAGAGACAATGAGTCGCGCACACGTGCAAGTCATAAACTGATGGCCATTTCTACCTGTTCGCGGAATATTACCTTCATTACCATTGTCCGTCTGTCGACAGCGTCCTAAGTACTTCCACATGTGCCAAAACGCCTTGTCGACTTAAAGGCGCTTCGACTTGTTATTGTTTAGATACCTGCCATTTATATTAGCTCTATATTGTACTAAGTGCTAGTTGAACTAAATAAAAAAAATATTTTAATTATACATGATTACTTTTAACGAAAAATACATTATGAAAAACAACAACTCGTTAGTCTTTAAACAGTATTTTCAAACAGAAGAAATGGCACCAATGTAATGAATGCTAGTTATATTAGTGTAAATAGATGTTTTTTGTAATATTTTACTCATTATTTATTACTCGTTTTAAATGCCTTTTAGTTTATAAAGATTTAGTGACTTCTCTAGTTAGGAGTACCCATGTCAATAATTTGAGCTTAAAACGTGTAAGTATTGTGTAGAAGTACACGACAAATATGAGCTTACATGGACTTATTAAAAACACTCTAAATGAAAATCGTTATCCGGGACATTTGGAGCGGCGTCCATAACCAACCGGGCTTCAACAATGGGCTTAACGCGCGCACTCATTACAAAAAGCGGCATAACAAACGCGCTGCGTCGAAAGCTCCTCTATTCAGAGTGTATACTCCAGTTTTTTTGTGTCGGGAGCGACTGCGGATTGGCGGAGTCGGGGTCCGCCCAGTCGGTACGGGCCCGGGATTGGCGGAGGTCAGTGGAGCACCCTCGTGCCTGAGTAGGCTGTCGAAGCGAAGGCGGGCGGGGTGTTGTTCACCCCGAGGGCCACTCGAGGGTTGTTTAGTGCGGACGCGACGTCGCGAGACGTAGCACGTGTCCCCGCGAGTGTTAGCAGCCGTCAAGATAATTCCTAAGGCGAGTTCTCCCGTGCGGGAGATGAAGAGCGCGGAGGGCGAAGGCCGGGCGCCGCCACTGCTGCCGCCGGCGTCGCTGCTGTGGAGCCCCTTATTGCTGCCGCCGTGGGGCCCGGCCTTCCTGCCGGCCCTCTACCCGGCGGCCTTCCGATCCGCTTTCCCCGGGTGAGCTAAGCTAAAAGTGAACAAGTGTACCATTTAGAATTTATGTGTTTTCTGCAAGATCTTAGTTTTGTGATTATGTATTTTAATTTGCTGTATGAATTTTAATTGAAAACATAAGAGAGATACTTTTTTTATACTAATCAGTGTTAAGCTTTCAGCAGCAAGCTATTGATTGATAGATAGACTTTAATTTCATATTGTGATTATTAAATAAACTGGGAATATTGCAATTTGGTTTTAGTTTACGTCGTTATAAGTAATTCTGAATTACATTATTCAATTATGACTATAAAATTAATTTCTTTTAAGACAATCGCGTTACCTGATAGTCAAGTCATTAGTGCGAAGTTAAAAGTTAAACGGAAAATCTATCGTGATCGTGTCGCACCTCTCTAGATTTTATTTTAATTACATAATTTGCATTAAATAAACTAATGATTAAGCAACTTATGTTGCGTATATTCATTTTAACTGGTTCATGTGTTTGTGTGACATGTTCGCTCGAAAGTAAATATTAGTATATTCAATAATTGTTAATATTTTATTAAATTTTGGCAGGTGTATCAAATAAAGCATTAGGAAAATGCACTTTTCTGAGCACTAGAGTACAGTGTTTGGGTTTTTATAAACATAACACTCAACGAACATTAAGTGTGTTTACGTTACTTCGCGATAAAGGCGCCTTCACACGTGCGCTACAGAATTTTCGATGACACTTTACATTAAAGTGCCAATAAAAATACTTTATTGATAATTGTAATATTCTCTAATTTTGATCTAACATATTTTATTCTAATAATATGAAAACGTTGCAAACTTTTTTAGCTGATGAGCACTGTTTGCATTTTAAATGCATGCATTCGTTTTGAAATTACCCCGATTCTTTCTCGTAATAAGGCTTCCAAAAGTGAGCATAGACTTTTATAAATATTAACAAAACTAAACCATTAACATGATTAAAATCAGTTAAACGTCAGTGTGAAGGCAATCATCGCGGTTAAGGAATATAAACAATCACGTTGGCTGTTAATACTGGAGAGCTATTTATGAAATATTGTTTGCTTTCGTATCTAAGTGGTCGATTACGGTCGGGTACACCTACATAAGAATTTTTAATTTTTTTTCATTGGTCGTTATTGTAATTAAATTGAATCCGTTTAATAGGTTTTAAAAGGCCTGTATTTTAGAGAACACATTAAATTCTCCAATTTTATACTTAAATTAAGTAGGTACCTATATAATATTTTTGATGGAAATCTTTGAAAAGTGTTTATTACTACTGTAATGGTACAAAAAATGACCAACAGTAAAATACCAACAAAAATCAGTTGGTGATTTTATGTATACGAAATTTTCTTTTAACTCATTATTGTAAAAATAAAAGTATGATAAAATAATTCGTATTTATTGTCGTTCATAAACTAACATAAAACTTTCGTCTCATATATTGCTTTATTCTCTTATCAATATGAATCACCTGCTTAGTTAATAAAATAGCGAAAAAAGTAATAGCCATCTTCTAATCGAGCTTATTTATTTTACGGACATCAGATGTCACTTGAAACCGATTCTTAGACTTGTATATTAATAAGTACAGGTTACTTTCAAATAAGAAAAATACACACAAATTGTAAATGTTGTTTAATACAAAGTATAAATATAGTTTCTAAAAATTTATAATGTTGATGCGCAATATCATAAAAGTAATAAGTAGGTAGGTACATACATATCTTTGGTTTCTTTGAACTGTTCAGTTCGTAAGTCAACCGCTTAGTCATCATTCCATCCACCGCTGATATCTTAAAGTTATAACCAAAGTTATCATGCGACAGTTCCCTTGCTTATTAGTGAAAGCCTGTTAATCGTCCTGTTTACAACCTGCCGGCTTTGCGGCGCCGCCTTTTCAAATCGTCACGTACGGCACAGCGCGGGACCTTTCACGCTTAGGTGTAACAACATGTCCATTTTTAATAGACAGACCGAGACTTAAGAGTGCGCTTTGTAAGAATCCGACCGCGCCATTATACCAGTCACGTATTCTCGAGAGGTCCTCTGCTTGGATCGAACGGATGATGGAATTTTGTGTTTTCTTTAAACTATACACCCCTTGAGACGGACTTGTAAAAGTCAGTGTTAACTTCTTTTACTAACAATATCTTGCGATGTACGTAAAATGGCTCATCTTTGTTGTTTTTCATGTAAAGGTAACAGGATATATAACAGTTATAAGTTCACCGTTGATGATTTTTCTAACAGTAGAGCTGACTACAGTTTCGAGTATAAATCTAAAAATAAAATTATCTGTGTATCAAATTCTATTCTTACACATTTGTTTGACTAGATATGTTTTTTTTAATCCTATTTTATTTTATTTTTCAAATTATATAAAGGTTGTATGGTTTGATTTAGGATCGTAATAATACTGCGTTGAAATACGTAGTTTATGTAAAGTTTTGAGGTCATAATTAACATAATTAAAAAATTAGAGAAGTTAAAAGAATTTTATAATCATTTAATCGAAATAAAATTCCTACCAACTTGAATTTCAAAATTAGAAATTTCTCAATTCAGATCGGGCTTGAACAAAGATTGATTAAAAATCATTACGAATATAAATTTCAATTGTTACAGGCTCTTAGATAGCATGAAGATGCCCGGCCAGCGACCAGGATT
>DWLR01005763.1:0-10648 GCA_018246295.1 Papilio alexanor hazarajatica
TGCAGTTCCTCTGGTGTTGCGGATATCCATGGGCGTCGGTTCACTTAATGTTAGGCGACCCGCTGCTCGTTTGCCTCTCTTATTCTATAAAAAAAAAAGATATTACATCGCCTACAAACTGCATCAATTTGACGAAATACTTATTGCTATTTGTAAGTATGTATGGTTTTGGATAAAACAAAAAAAAATCTAAAAGTTAATATTTGTAGTGGAAAATACGAACAGCTTATATATATTATGATACAGAAGCCGGCAAGTAAGAAAATGCTACCATAAATCTTTTCATACCACACGGGGCCAGTGTAATTCAGTTTGATGAAATACTTTGTGGTAACATGTTGGTATGACGGTCGGGAAGATTGCATCCCAAATGAGGCTTTCCCGAGCCTTGTTAGCACACCCCATTTGGGGCATAGCTCACAACAGCTGTCGTACGCGTGATCTTTATGGTCCGGCGTGTTTACGACGATAGTGGCGCTCGACCGTTGTTTGGCTCAAGGCGACTTTATCTATAACTGTGCTTATTCCATAGAGCGCATTGAACAAACTTGTACTGCGTTACATGTACTACATTTTGGAAAATTAACTGATGTTCTTTCATATTTATCAATACAGTATTTTTTTAATTAATATTGTCTTAGATATTTCGTTGATAAACTAGTATTTAATTTGAATAAAAAAAACAATAATCCCGTCTGACTACCTCAATGACACTCCGATAATCGACTAACATATCACCCTTTAAAATGGGTCTAGATATTGAGGCTCTAAGAGGTCACAATGGAACGGACATACATACATAAATACATACAAACATAGTTACATATCCACGAAAAACATAGACCTATGTCAGGCGTACAATAACAAATTTAATCGTAACCGTAACAAGAAGAACTACGATGAGCAAATCACAAATTCTTAGACTTTGTTAAGCAGTCGAAAAGTCTATCAAAAAGGAAGTTAACAGTTGGATTTTAGCCTAAGTACATAACTGTGTAGTAAGTAACTGTTTTTACATGCATTTCGGAAAAAGTGTGAGATTTTACTTTCTACCTATTCGTAAACTCAACTTAAAATACGGTTAAATAAAAACGTAAGGAGCTAGTCTATAAAGAAACATTGAAGAATTTCGTACTTATCATTCGATTGCAGTTATTCGTATATACAAGCCTAAATATCAATATAGTTGTCTCTAACTCGGACGTTATCAACAGTATAATACGACAGTGTCTTTATTTTTTCGACTAAATAAATATGTTACGGCAATGACGTAAACAATTTGATTGCTTAGAGACTGCTTAATGACTTTAGTTTAATTTGTGTCAACGCCGAACACATACTGGGATAACAAACTTTAAGAGTGTGTTTATGGTTTGTGTACATTCGTGTGGCGAGTGAAGTGAACACTCTGGTAGAGACACAAGCGACGCGTCGACAGCGAGTGTGTTTGCAATTGCGAGGTTGGATGTACAACTGAAAAAGTGTCCACACTTCGAATGGTGCAGAGAGCGAAAACATTAAATCTCTTTTTCACGGTTTAGTTTGGAACTATTTCCGTTTGAAATAAGTCTTGATTGATTGTTACAATAGAACTAATGTATAACTAAATTTAAAGTATGCGATATACGAAAGAGTCGTTAATGTAGTTGATAGTAAAATTTTAATCACTTTTGCTGTCAACTGTACGCAACTTTATTTAGTTATTTATTGCTAGCAAGACGAAAAGTAATTTTTTACATAATAATTACAAATAATATTAAGAAACAGGCAGCCAAACAGAGGTCTTCACGAATAGTTTACATTTTACATTGTTGTGTGAGCAAATAAAACAAATATGGAGGTTAAAATATGTGAGTTACAAAAATAGTACAATTTAAGTGAAAAAAAATTACTTGTAATGAAAAAAAATACGATAAAATGTCTTACAGAATCAGTTGATGTATTAAAAGATCTAAATCTGAACTTGTTATAAGTATGTTTATCAAGAAGGATGCCAGCGCGACACATAAATGAGCTCTGGTGATCTGGCGGTTTATGCCCATATTTTGTTTTTAAAAAACATCTGGATTAACATGAAAATATTACTGGGTAATTTCAATTTGACGAGTCACATTGTACGCAAATGATCGTAATAGTGTCCCAAACTGCTGAACGGAAAATGTTTAAATCTGAACCAAGAACTTACATAATATATGTATTGTCAACTGTCTTTCTTTAAATATACATCTAACGCTTTCACACGACGCACGTCATGACTGTTAATTGCGTTATTAATTATTACTGTGTTGAATTCTGTTCAAAAGTCAGTTGGTATTAGTGTAATACACTAGCACATCTCTTCCCACCCATCTATTTTACAACGCTAAACATAACCCACCACGATACTAATTTATCTAGGTACAGCATACTGTACATAGTACCTACATGTGTATATTTGATGTGAGTAGATCACCTGCACAGAGTAATGGACAATCAGACACTAATTTGTTTATCGTACGAATTATTGTACATGAAATCTGCTGATTATTCCAATAGTAGAACGTCTCCAATCTATGGAGAGAACAGTGGGAATGACAGATTTTAGTAATAGAAATTTATCGCAGAATTTTACTGCTACTTCGACATCAGTAAATGCACACTACATGATAGTTACAATTAATTTTAAGTAGTTGCTATTCGATTAATATTTTACGCATACATTTGTGCTATTATGCAGGTATATCATCAGGCAATTAGAATTAATGCATAGAAAGATCGATCTATAGATTAATTTAACATTGCCTCTACCAGTAGATAGCCTATGCGCGTCAGAGTAACGAAAATAAATGTCTATTTGTTTCCTCGTTTTGCATTATCCTCATGTCCGATGCGTCTACAGCGCTACAGAGTGATGCGGTACCGTGCGCCTCAATTGACTGTGGCTATTTGCGATCAATCGAAGGCAGAGTAGACACACAATCATATTTCAGTCAGACAATTACATAAACTTACTACTTTGTACCTATCTAACAACAAATAGTATATATTGCCATTATGAATATAATGAAGTATAAGTTGAGCAACACTAAAAGATGTATAAGAATACCTAACATCGTTAAGTTGTCCTACAAATAGTACCTATTATTACGCCGTGACACCCAGCTTTGTGGAAACGTGACGACTTATGTAACTCGTCATCTGTAGCACGCTGCACGTGACACGTGACATTGGATATTAATTTATTTTGTACATACAAATATTGTAACAATATACGTATTAAAAATTGTCGAGAACCTACTGACTGTTCATTTGAAAGAAAATTGTGTAATATTAGAATTTAAGAAGCTAACCTAAACTGGATGGAAAAAAATCGGCATTTCAGCATTCATGATCTTGTTTCAACAATGGCATTTACCCTTGTCATGCATGGTCTTCTCTGATCAAAATCAAAAGGTTATAGTTTATACAATCTGTTATTGATCTTAATTTTTGTGTACGTCCTTGGGTAGATGTTAACTAACCACATCTAAGTCGATAATGTAACTAAAATAAATACAATTTTGTCCGTTCGTTTGCCCTTGTGACACGTTCATTCACGCTCGGCGTAACAGATAATATCGAGACGTTTTTGAATCTTGTACACAGAGAAGCGCTGATTGCTGACCGAGGAAGCTTAAATAAAATTAATTAAAAATCCTTGTTACTGTGGCACGGCAGTGGCTCGAGAACAGTAAAACTCTTTTCCCGATAATATTTTCTTTGCATTTACGCGATAACTTAAAACTGAAATTAACTTTACGAAATCCTGTTTTCACGATGTATTTTAAAAAGTACACGAGCTTAATTCTTACGGAGTTATGCTTTAGTTTATCAATGTGTATGAAAGATTTTTCTAAATAATTAATTTAATCCTAGATACACCTGCTAATAATCCTACCAGTTAAATCCTCGGAGATAAATCATATTAGACAGTTTGGTTTACTATTCGCATACATTTACTATCGATGTCCATGTGGAATGTAGGGTCCATTCAATGCCCATAACCCAAGGCATCAAGGCTCATATAAGTTGCTATTAAACCACAGCCATCTATTGAGGATTAAGTAGTAATAAATAGATGTAGATCTCTTAATTCTATGAGAATATGAAGGTGTAACGTCAGGAATTAATGTATTTTGCAATAATACTTATTAAACATTTTTAAATCTTGAAAACGATTATATCATCGTCTACCCATCATTATTTTAAAAATCTCTAATCTAAGCGTTAATAGACCTCTCTCAATTCATCGGACTTATGCCCTTCGAGATTAAAAACGTTCTGTTCTGTTTTCCACAACCCATTGAATGGGTCGAAGGATATCGGGAAGACACGGTGGGCTTTCAAGAAACTTTACCCCTCAATTACATTGACTCTAATAACTTATGCTACAAAACATTTCAACAATAAGTGACGGTTGGAATAATTTTAGTTTTTGATTATGTTTGTCGAAGTTTATAAGACAACGAAAATGACTGATTTCCACCATTAACAAATGTTTAAAATCTGTGCCAATGTAGTTATATAATATATTTGATAGTTATCAAATTTTTTTTACCCAACTCAACTTCATCCGGAACAAAATTATACAAACTACGCGCACTCCATCAAAGATAGCAGCGAGCAGAGCTGTCAACTGTAATGTTGATCAAACACGAGCGAGGATGTGAAGGTAAAATAGGCAACAAAGAACTCGTTGTTGTCAAATTTAAAAGACGTATCATCGAAGACACTAAGCCCGGTATCTAACGTAAGAGTTTCACCGTATACTCTAACAAACAGCGATGCTCAAACTTAGGTAGTACAATATTACATATACTAATAGATTTAACTCTAATAGTTTTTTTCTTCGTTAATATATTACTGTCTGACTTAGAATACTTTGGACACATCACTTTGTGCATTCTTATAAGTTTATACAAATATATGCATTTTAACAAACTTGGTAATGAAATTAAAAATAAAATTTAACGCTAAACGTATCCTTTTCATCAGCAGTGAAACTTTTAATATGAAACTTAATGGTAGAGACAAAAGCTTTTAAAAGGACAAGATGGTGGTAAAATGAGCCGAACAACATGTTCCACCCACAGGATGACCTGAGTTATGCACTGAGATACAACTATTACAGTTACAATAACGACATCCTCGTAAATAAACGTAAATCTTCAAAATATATAATTACTTTTATTTATTTTAATTATTTATTTACTTTATTCAGTCATTTATAGCCACGGTACGTCTCATAACAAATCCATTAAATTCAAATAGGGCTCATCTTAAATCTGTTTATATACACTATTTTTCGGTATATCCTTAAAACCCAGGGTTTAGTGGCATTTACATAAATATTAAATTGGACTCACGAATGTTACCTTTCTATAATTCCATTCAAATATTTCCAAAAAACAAAATGTCGGTATCTAAATGGTAAAGTTCTGCGGTAACAAATATTAAAAACAAGCGAATAGAGAACCTCCTCCTTTTCTTGAAGGCTGTTAAAAATTTAAAAGAACAACGTTGATTATATGTCACCAAACGATTGTGAATTTCGTCAATTTGTAATCTGACTAAAATATAAATAACACATGGGAAACTATACGTTTATAGGCATTCCGAAACAACCGAACAAAGTAACAAGTTAATCCAACAATATTTTTTCTTTATTTAACAAGTAGACGACCAACGTTTGATGTTGATGCGATAGTTTGAGAAACAGTGTCATACGGGATAAGGCGGAAGGGAACGTTTGATGACACAGGTGCGCCGGGACTGTGATAAGATGGTCGATCCTCCATCGCGTATTCCATACGGGATGTATTCCTGAAGCAACAATAACTTAGACTTGAGCTGTTTGATCGTAGCAAACACAGACATGAATAATGTTACTGTCGTAAAAATGATTTTATTTGTTGTTTTTGTTAGAAATCACGTTCGTATTTTCTTATAACGTCATTTAATCCTGTATCTTTCGTTCCGTCCGAAAAAAAAATCAGCAAATAAGATTCAGTGAGCGGTCCAAAAAAGAAAAAAGTGTGAATACGAATTCGCTAAGAATCTTTTAAGATTACTAACAAATACCCTTGTATCTATTATCTATTAATACTTTAATAACGTTCAGATAAATTTTTTATACAGGAAGACTTCAATATGTTTCTACAATTTCATTAATTTGTGGTCTCGAATTTCAAAGTACATTAGAATTCAGTAGATGAAATATCAATGGCTTCGTATTAATTAAAAATGTGCATTCCAGAGAGCGTATTATTGATTTGATTCCGTTGTTAACTTGTCGCTGGCGAAGCATTGCTTTGACATTAACGCTTCATTGTCCCGTATATAAACAAACAAACAAACAAACAAGCTCACCTCCCGCGGTTTATATATTAAATCCTGTTTACAGTTGCAGTGACTGTGGAATACATGCATTCATGCTGGCTTGGTAATACGTCCGCCTACCAAATCGTGTTCTATTGAAATTATTAAAAAAATTGAAATATGTATAGTTAGTCTATATCATATCTATTATTTCTATACTGTGACCTTTTTATAATTGAAATGGATGCAATATATTTCACCTAATTTCAACGACATTTAACCCACAATGGCCGAGTGTTGGACCTAGATCTCTTCCGATAGTAGCCACAAATCACTGTAGTCTTGTGTTTATCACGTCGTCAGACAACTTTTCATTCAAACATATCCCACCTCATTCAAATGGAAAAGCTCAGTAGACAAGAAAAGAACCCTGTTATCTCTTCATGTAAGTCGTCTTTAATGGCATACCGCAAGCAGGTGATCCATGATTCACATAAATTTGACACTAACAATAATTTATTTCAGAGAATTTATAACAATACCTTCTTGATTGTTCGCGGAAAAAATGTTACATTAAAAAGTCCAGCATAATTTTTTTACGAAAATTACTTATGAGTCACATTAATGAATGGTTAAATTATCGATTTATTAATCTGTACACCTAGGTCAAATCCCATACAGGTGCTCTAAAAATATTTCATAGAAAATACTAAGCAATACCTGAAATTAAAGTTTTATTATTATTACCTATTTTGTGCATTCAATTTCTAATTTGCTTTTAGGCATGCTAAAAGCTTAGAAACACTTCATAGACAAAAGAAATGGAACTTAATGACTGATTTACATGTTTTTTTAATCAATATCCAAGGTAGCAACAGGTTTGATTGTAGATATATCTTTATCAGACATCAACACGTAAGGCGAGTAGCAGTAAATTACCATGAATTGTAAAAAGTCGGCTCTGGTGCGACGATCGTTATCGCGGCGACTTGGAGCTTTGTTTGAACAAGTGCCAGCGTTACGTAAGCCAGTGGGATCGTTTTACAATAAGCACATCCTCTTTTATACTATCATTGACGTTGAAACTTTTTAAAATGTAAACTACATGCTACATTATATTTCGGTATTAAGAAAAATGAAGGACAAAACTACTGATATAGGCAGTTCCAAGTAGAGTAGGTACTGTAATACAAGTACGTAACTCTTATTTGCAGAGGCATAGAATGTGATTGTTAACTAACTCAATCTTTTTGAGTTTGAGTTTCTTAGGATCCATGTTTAATTTATATGATAATATCAAATCAATCAAACATTTGCAGTTCTTGATCAATAACCTTTTCATCATTATCAATATTAGCCTATATCAGTCCACTGCTGGACATAGGCCTTCCCCAATGCCTTCCACGGTATGCGGTCCTCCGCTTTCCGCATCCCGCGACTTCCTGCCAAATAACCTTTTAAATAACAATAACGTTTTAAAAAACCGACTTCAAATTTATAATTTAATTAAAGTATTTTTAAAAGTTAAGGAAATAGGGAAAAAGCTTCATATACAATATCGGTTGCCATGGTTATTAACGGAAGTAACAACTTTTCGATACTTGCTATCTCGATCGAATCGATTATGTATGTAGATCGAAATTAATGTACAATTTCGGATATATCTTCGATACCTAAAAGTCCAGTGACAATCAAAATTAAATGGGATGAATTTGCGAATATCCCCTTTCTAACAAAAGAAACATTGATGGAATCGGTTCGGAAATGGCGAAGTTCTGCGGTAGATTGAGAACCTTATTTCTTGAAGTCGGTTAAAAACATACAAAATCATATGAGTCAGTTTGGATTTTGGGATACTTTACTAGGCTTAGGGTTGTAAAGCTGACAGTTGACTGTAGTAAATTAATACGCGTATACTAACTTTAGTTTAATTTAATTAATTCTAAAGATGTTCTAATATTGTGAAGGCACGTCTCAGTTAGTAACAATACAATTAAGGCCTAACCTCAAGACAATTGTTGGAGCGAAATGCTTGCTGGTTGCATAAGGCTCTGCCTGACACAGACTGCGCTGCGGCTGACGTTGTCGAACAATGGTGGCGAGTTAATTGTATGCATGTAGGTGTATTTGTCTGGTTATTCACTGTAATATTGAGAGAGAGAGAGAGAGAGAGAGTTGCTTGTTTTATTTGTCATTAAATTATTTGATTTATATCATAGTTTTCCCTTCTGTAAACGTATATTTTTGTTTTTAATTGAAACATTTAAACAGCGATTCAATAATAGGAAAAAATAGTAAGAAACATTACGGATTTCCATTTGGAGCGATTCTGGCACACCTGTCTCACTTCTTCTAGATCCACACAAACGCATTCATGCTCTTTGGTTTCGGGTATTTCTTATATCGTCTTTCTTTAGAATTTCATTGATTTGATCGATGTAAGTTTTTCTGGGTCGTCCTATACCAACTCTACCAAAGCACAAAGCCACCACGTTTACGATATTACGTTACATGAGGGAGATGGAAGATATGACGCAGAGAGAAGGTGATTAAGACATTTGATTTGCATTACGAAAGTCATCATTAAAACCTTCATTCAAAATCAAGTAACATTCGCAACAAGAAGATTGTGAATATGGAAATGAGCCTATTAATAATCAGTTCATCTATTCAATAAAAAACTTACATATCCTTTTTATGTGAACGCCCTCATGCAAGGCAACACGAATAAATGCACGGTCATATATAAAACGATTTATTCATGATATATAGGCAGGGATCTATCATTATAGTTTTATGTTAACGTTAGAAGGAAGATTTGAAATTTAGAGCGTGTAAGACACGATAAATCAAGGCTGGAACCTACGTAATGTATGAAAATATATAAATAATATACATAATGCGTTGCTAATTTTACTTGCCACAAAAAATAATCATTGTCACAAGGTTCTAGAACATATTAAATATACTTTTTTTATTTATTTCTGTGTACAGATGAATTTATCGGCTTATTTAATAAACAAAACACACAGCATACATATAGCATAGTAAATATAACGTATGGTTGTAATGCATATTGATAGAGACCGCGAAACTCAGGCTAGCGGACTTACCGAGCCGTCGAGTCACGAATGTCGAGGCTACTGCTTATGTAAGAAATTTATAATATAATATTATTATTTATCTTTGTATAAATCACAATGATATCGCTTATAAAATATACAACAATGATTTAATAGAAAACTTTTAACATACATTACCTATGGCACTCCGCGAAATAATACGAATCCAATGATGCGTCACTCGTCAAAATCGATCAAGCCATACAGGGTCCGTGTTTATATATTTTTTTTTTTTTCGAGAATGTACGTTTGTTGTATTTGTTTTATTTACCCTCCCTGTGGGTCAGTCGGGTAAAAAATTATTGCGACAGGGTAGCATGTTTTACTCGTAATGAAGACCTCGAGGGCTTAGAAATTGAGTGATGAATTCTAAGATTATCTGTTCACTGGATAAACGTAATAGGGATATCATAGGGATTGGGGAAAATTACGTTCTGGTGCGGACGTTCCTTGACTGATGATGGTGAATAATACAATTATCATCTACTATGAATAATTAAATTGTTTTAACATTAAGCAACATTAAGGTAAGGTAAAGTATCCTTAATGTTACAATAAAAACGAGGTAAATGAAATGATCTCAAGGTTGAGTTATCGCTTGCAGTACGCGGATCGCATTGATAAAAGCGCTCCCACACTGTTGTGTTACACGCTCGGAAACAATGCGCTGTGTTGCGCACACGTTGTTAACATGAACGTTATTTTATTGTTATGTTGTACAAATAACCACTAATAAGTGTTTATTTAAGTGATGTTTAACCAGACAGTGTGTGAGGCCACCAAATTTGTAAACAGCTGCTAAAATTCCGCTGGATTTTATTCTGACATTGCTACCCGTATTTAGCTATTAAAATATAAAAACAACATACGTTTAATGATTTTTTTTGCTAGAATTTTATAATATTTTAAAGCATGTTATAGCACAACTTATTGAAAATGCACATGTAGGTATGCGTAAACCTATGAATGTTAAAGTAGCGAGAGGGGTGCCAGGAGAGTGCCAAGTGGAAATACGTAATTTAAGCCTATCCCTTTGTGTTATGGGCGTGAGTGTTACTATGTATGTTTTTGAAAGTAAGTCTCCAAACCTCTGCAGATTTTTATTAAAAAACAGTATGGAAATCTTTTATAAATATTGAAACTAAATATAACTTAAAGCTGATAATTCAATATATATATATATATATATA
>DWLR01005764.1:0-10647 GCA_018246295.1 Papilio alexanor hazarajatica
TATATATATATATATATAAGATATCTATAAGAACTATAAGTGAACCATAAGAAATTCAATGGAAAATGTTAGATTAGGTGTTTGTCCGAAATATAACACTGTACCTGTAAAGGACAGTCCATGTCACTTTTCGGGGATTTCTTCTCATAAGATGGGCAGCTTCACATTTTGAGTTCAAGAATGTGAAGGTCTGAAAAAATATAGAAGTACATGAAATTTAAATATTCATTGAAAATAGTTTTAAAACCAATGATGAATGAATACATAAATAACCCAAGGAACAAACAAATAAATATCCAGTGTTTTTTGCATTAAATAAATACTAAATGTATGTAATTAAATCAAACATATTTTTGTAATCAATATTAAAAAGTATTATGTGAGTAAGTTACAACGTATTTTGCAATAAGGCGTTGATTGTATACGACTTTTTAAACTTGGTGTTAGGAAACACAGCCAAATTTTGGTGTGCAAGCTGAGTTTTTTTTAATGTTAAATATTAAGTCCTACTTGTTACAATAATCTTTGTTTAGCAGCAGAAAATAAATATATTTACACACGTAAACTTTAACCTGCACATGCAATAAATTTAGTAGTGCATTACATCAATACTGGCTACGATATCAATAATACTAGTATATAATTAAGCAATAAGGTAAAAATTTGTTAATTACCTTGCCATCTACCTTAACCATGGTTTTGCCATGGCCAGGATAGATCTTGTAACCACTGTACGCGCAGAGTCCGATCCTGAAAATATAATAAACATCATGAAAAGTTTGCACTCCACTTTTTAATATATTTATTAACACATCGATATTATGTTAGATTAATTTGATTTAAGAAAATATAAAAATTATTGCCGAAAACGTACTTCATTTTGACTTGTGTCAAGAAAGAAAGAGCAAGAAAACAGATAACATAGCAATCCCATAGACCAATATTTGACAATTTTAAATACCAGCAACAGATAAAGAAGATGTAGTCTCTTTAATAATATTTTTAACATTTGTTTTATTTCAACACTCTCCTAAGAATTACATACTTTCCTAGATATTTTTTTAATAAAAAATAATAATAAATAAGGTAACAACGATGACTCTCACCATATTTGCCCCGGGAAATGAAGCAAATTAGAAGTAAATCGTTTTTCTAATCACAGTAGCCTCTATGCTTAAAATTTTAATTACTCCTGTAGTATGTTATCCAAAATGGGATTCCCCAACCCATGTTTTTTATAAATGCTCTTTGATGTTCTGTGAGATCTTAGCTAATAGTTGTAGGTGGCAGTCTACTGGTATCAACTGCAGTGATGGATTTATTTAGTAAAAGCTTTATTAAATGAATTTCTTTCATCTCGTCCAGAAAAATCGCAGAATCGACGTAAATCATATCGTCCTATGAGACCAGTCAAATTCGACAAAAATAGTAGTAAGATTCCAAAAACATATAACGTACGTGTACGTAAACATACATTAGTACGTATATAAGGAACACCATTATGATGAAACATGAAAGTCCCCATCGATCCTACAATTGCAAAAAGTGAATTCTATATAAAAAATTGGAGAAATAGCGTTGTGTTTCTTAGCAAACGGTAAGTTTTATCATATCTTAAAAATAAAGTCACAATTTTTATAACTTTTTGGAAGTTATATATCAAAAACAGTGATTCATAAAAACCTTTGAGAAGTTTTAAACTGAATATTGCATGATCTACAATTTTCGGCTGAGATAATTTTATGATGAAATATATCGTTTGGTTGAAAAACGCAAAGAACTCATTTTTGTAAACTTTGACCTTAAATAAATTTTTTTGCAAGGGTGGGATCGGTGAAGAGTGGGAATTATTACATTTCATTAACAATGTTGTTCCAAACATTTGTACCAATTTTCAGGAGTATGCGAGTTTTTTTTTTATCATGCACAACTAATTAATTCGGACTTAACGAGGTTTCAATGAATAAAACATTGAAAAAATTATGCTGATAAGACACACGTATAATAGATAAGACCTACTTTCTCTCTCCCATTTTAGAGATACATTGGTTTAAAATTCTGTAGTATGTTAAATTCGATCGAATCGATCTTAAATCCACACAAATAAAGTCGGTTTTCAATTAACATACTTGTCCGTCGAAAGCGTAAAAAAAAACAAATTCCGCAAAACCACAAATAAAAAAAAAACATTTTTATAATGGACGATCTTAATTTCTAACCGTAATAAAATAAGGAAAAACTTATGTTTTACAAATTACATACATTAATATAAATTTTACAAAAGCAAAAACAAATAATTTTTTTTTTAATGGACGATTAAATTTAAATTTCTAACCGTAATATAAAGCCAGTTTTCGATTCACACTCTTCTTTGTAAAACTATTCTTATCGCAGTCAACGAGTCTTCGAATATACGTATACTACTCCTTTTTAGAGTATTAAATACTTATAAGTCCGAAATACTTTAAGAGTATAAAATACGTAAAACGTATGAAATACTTTAAGTGTACAAAATACTTATAACATATAAAATACTTTAAGAGTACAAAATACGTATAACGTATAAAATACTTTAAGAGTATAAAATACGTATAAAGTATGATTTTTTTTTGTGATTGACTTGCCACTGTTTGCCTGGAGGAGGCATCTACAGATTCACCGGATTAAAGGTGGCCGAGCGCTGAGGGCGTTTAGCCTAAGCCTCGTTAAGAGTAACTTAGCTCGAGGGCTCCCTCGGGAGCCTCGACTCGGGCCGTTACTATATTATTATCACCGGATTGGGAGGCCGCCGAGCTCTTAGATCGCTTCGGCGGACGCTCCATGGAGTGACTGGGCATAAGGGCCCCCCGAGAGGGGACCTCGGCTTGGGCTGTCAGTAGTTGTATAACGTATGAAATACCTCTTAACCTCTTATATTCTTCTAAATACTCTACACTCGTTCGTTTGGTGAGTATTCCGTCTTACGCATACAACGGATCTTTAGCAATATGAAATAACAATATTACATTTTTCTACCATATAATATTCTAATGTGTTATTACATACAAACTGCCAAACACTTCTTTAATACCAAATACTTCTACAATACAACATATTTTCAGAATAAAAAATATTTCACGGTTATGAAGTAATTATGAAAAATTAAATACTTCTAAATACTCGATACTCGTTCCTATGGTCCCATGATACTCCATACTTAGAAGTATTGAGTGAAACCTAGAATCAAAACCTGTTTTAGTATGTACGTCCACCTCTATTACCAACATTCTCTTTGGACAAACCAGCATTACATTATAATTTTACATGCTCTTTGCAGAATTACAGATTAGAAGATAGCAGGGATTTTTAGTACACTAGAGATTTTCGTGTGGTTCTTAAGTATTCAAAAGAAACGATTCAATGATTTGCCCAGATTTTTTAGAATTTCAGGTTTGATGTTTTACTAATTTTGATTAACATGATACAAAGCGTTTACCTTTTCATAACCTTAATGTTTGTGATGTTATTCAACCCATAAACAGATATTATTTCAAAAGTATTTTTAAACAATTTTTTTTTATCAGGACATCCTCAAAAAGATGCGAGTGTTAGATGATAAAATAGTTTATACCCTGAATACCTCTATCCCCACGGAGTCTTTTAAAACAAAAGTTAATGCTACAGAAGCTTGCCAAGAATTATACCATCAAATACAAGAGGGCCATAAGGAGAGAGAAAATGTTATAAAAAAATGTATTGTCACTACAGCTGACAGTGTTAAAAATTTGTTGTCTGCTAAAGAGACTAATCCTAATGATTTTGAAACTTTGAAGAATTTAAAAGCTGAGCAAAGAAAGGTATAAGTGATCTTTTTAATGAACTTACTACTTATTATTTGTTAGCAACAATTACTGTTATGTTTAATAAATAGTTATCTATTTATATGTATCAAGATATTGTCATAAATATTCAAGAATACATCTACTCTATCAATTTACAGAAGATTTTTTGCATCAGAAACATTAAGACCTTATTTCATTAACAGTTAAGACTAATTTGTGGTAAATACATGCTTATTTCCAGTATACAACGCCTTATAAAACCAATATTAACCATATATAACCAGTTATAAACCATATGCTATTTAGTCCATACATTAAAATGCATATATCATAGGTTACTACAATTCAAAACTAAATGTAACTCATTTTTATTCTTTTAAAATATAGAATAATAATATCTTATGATAATAAATTTATTTACCTTGGTTTATTTTAGTTTATTGTCATGTAAAATTAATAACAAATCTAATAGAAGCTTAAAGTTACTTTCCACGTACTGAAATGATTTTCTTCACTGTCTTAAAACAAAAATATTTCCCCTGCCTCAATTTTTTGTGCCATATAGCAATTTGCAATTTTTACTATGTCCTAATATTTAGGATTTGTTACTTATGACGATGATAATTTTTGTGAAAAGTTAAGATGGCAAGAATACTATATATTAACTAGGATTTTATTATTCTTAGGCACTATTATTTGTCTAAGGTTGTTTTTAGATTGGTTAAATACAGTCAAACCTGGATAAGTGAGAGCTCAAGGGACCGCAATCTCTTTTTCTCTTATGGTTACAGAAGGGGTCTTTCTCACTTATAGAGGTCTATAAAAATACAGCAAATATGACATAATTAGAAACAAAATTCATGTATTACATATTTATTGAAATAATAGCTGAACATAAATGTTTAATCTAAATAATTTTATACCAACATTTACTTGAAAAAACATGTTAATCTCTTTTGAGATTTCTGTTTTTAAATTTTGTGTATGTTTTTCAAGTTCATACATTTTCAGATTCAAAAGCATTCACAATTTTTATTTAATCACTAAAAGACAACACTTTGGGTTTTCGTTTAGACATTATGAGTAAGTACAGGAACTTTCTTCGCAACTGCTGTTGTTTTGCCAAACAAGTTAGTACGCACATTTGCGGCTTTTTGAATAGAATGAGTTCCTCAAACTATGATAACAAAACTATAACAGATTCACATTTTCAGGTATAGGCAAAATAGTCAATTTCACTTAAAGAGGTTCAAGTGTGAAAAATGACTCACTTATATATGTTTTGTTTCTCTCTTATAGAGGTATTAGGAGGGCAAAATGACGACCTGGTAAATACTCTCTTTAATAGATTTTTCTTGATTACGCAGTTCTCACTCAGGTTTGACTGTAAATACAATATTTCCCAGGAATAATAGTGTTGCGAATAGTAGTGGGTTGATGTGGGAGGGGAGATAGAGGGACTCCCCGCTTGAAGGAAAAATCATGGCACCAGCTTTTATTACAAATTTCGAGATTAAGTAGATAGTTCAAGTACTAAATCTGACTTCAGACTGCTTTAGAGTTGGTTTTAAGCCTTAATTTGTTTTTTGTTGTTAAAAATTTCTAATAAAAATGCGGGTTGGTTACTCACTTTTTGCTGACTTTTAAAATTAATTTTTAAAATATTTTTATATTTTTAGTTACGCCTCTTACAAACAGAGCTAAGTGTTGAAGAAGTTATTAAAGAAAAGACAACTAAACTGTTCACTGACAAATGTAGATCATATTACAAACCAAATGATTTATGAAGACTGAAATTGTGAATACAGGGTACAAATGGAATATTTTGTATATAGTTATATAAATAGTAAAAAATAAACTTTAAAGTCTTTTTATATTTTATCAGTTTCAGAAATTTAAAGCAGCTATCCTCAACCAATGCAGATTAAATTTTGTATACACATTTTTATGTCACCTAAACAGTACTTACCTGAAATATGATGAAGTATTTATTAAAAAAGAAGATAACAAATAACATAAATAAATGTTATTAAGCTTCTGCACTTAACTAAAACTTTACATTACAAAATGTAATAAAACTTGCACCGAAACCAAATATAGCAATACAACTATTTGTCTAATAATTCATGTTTAATTTGTAGGTTTCGCTTCCAATTTTCCTGTTTGCTCTTCATTGTACTGCTTATGCCAATCCAAATTCATTTGATGCACAGATTCACCTCTTTTTGCAGCTGATTTGCCAGCTAATATTGCACCTAAACTTGCAAGTGCAGTAAGAACCATCAAAACATTCGAAATCTTTATTCTCGCTTCACTTCTTGCTCTATCAATGACTTCCGCACTGAAATAAATATAAAAATATTTGTAAGTAACATTGTATTACGGGATGAACTGACGTAAGGTAAATGAGATAAACCTAAAACATTGCATAATATATTTAAAAAAAAAATTGAAAATATTAACGTACGACACAAATGTAGGTATTTCTTCCTTGGTTTTAAATTTTTTTGTCCAAACGAGAATCGTTTTCTGAAAATTAGAAGGTCTAAATTTCCTTGACATTAAACGGTCTTCCTTTTTAGGTGTTGGAGTTGTTCCAGCAGCAGGCACACACATGCCTCTTGTCAGCAAGAGCATTTGAGCCCTTTTTATAAACAGTGTATTCATCTTCGAAAAAAGACCACTTCTAATGAACCGAACAAAACATAAATTGAAATAAAAAAGGATTGATTCATGGATCAAAATTTTAGCAAATCAAAGAGCATAGATTGATAAAATTACATAATTTTTACGTCAGGCAATGTAACCACTAAAAGGTAAACTTACTTTAAGGATTATTTCCTTCTTAGCAGTGACTGATAATAACCCAAGATTAGTCCGTACAGTTACATCAGAAATTAAGTCCTTTTTTAATCTTGCCGTTTTAAGAAAATAAGCTAAAAAGTTCAATAGCAATTAAACGATTGATACTGCCGTAAGTTAATAAGCTAGCGATCGACCCTGGTGTGTCTTTAGTTTTCCAGACTACTTCGAAAAACGCTTAACATACTTTAGCCTTAATTTGAGGTTTGTTGGAGAAAACATACAAAGTTATGACAGTCCCCCCAGTTTACTTTTCAGTGTAATTTTAAAAAAAGGTTTTAGTCGGATGACAATTTTACATCTTTTGGATCTTTTTTTTCTATGCATCTATACTCTACTCTTCTTATATACTCTTTGTATATTATATTCATGACGTGATCGTCTGAGTGTATTGAGTTAGAAAATAATTTTTGTTTTTCAGCAATAGATGTTGAATTGTCTGACACATTTTTCTTAAGACATTTGTTTATAATATAGTAAGTACGTAATAAAAATGTTTTGCTTATAAAACTCTAAATTACATCTCAAATAGACATGTAATGCGATAGACTGACAACCAAAAATATCGAATTTCTCATTGTCTTTTTGCCTTTCCTCTTGTTTTTTTTTCTTAAATTGCGTTTTATCTATATTTCTTTTTGCCTCAGTGTACTAAATCGGTGTCTTTGTGCTTAGCTATAAAGTGTCTAATAATTAAAAGACAAGGTTAAATTATCCAATTTATTAAACTCCATAAATTTAGACCATTCACTTTTTTCGCTTAAAACAATTGATTTTATGGCATCTTTTTCCGTTTAGTTAGTTTTTCAGTGCATTTGATATATTTGCGTGAGCTGATGATACTCATTGGTTTATAAATGAAATAACATCAAATTACTTGACAATTTTCATTTTTTTTCTTTTATCTAGTTTTCATCAGTTTAGACGCAATGTGGCGTATTAGTTATTAACATAAATCTATACATACATAGCATATGCATATTTAATTGTTATCCCTACAATTTGTTTTAATCTATACTCTGTCTACCCTCTGGGTTACAGGCTTGAGTGCATATATGTCCACAGTGATAAAATCTGTGATATCAGATATCGTCAGTGACGAAATCCAACATATGGAAATAAGTAATCATTTTTGATTATCAACATTGGTAGGCTCAATTGTTAATTAGTCGAGCCTACCAATTTGTACATAATTAATAGTCACAGAAACCAGTAACTTTGTTCACTGCTCATCTAAGAAACTAAATAAATCCTTACCGTCTTATCATAAAATAAATGGTTGAACACATGTTTAGTTAAATACCACAAAGCCTTGTTTAACATTGATTTAGTTGAACACTGCTTAACTTGACATACCATCATTTTATCTTGGTAATCCTAAAATACGATTCTTTTAATGCAGATTTTATGAATCCAATTTGCCAAAAGTTGTTTAATTTAGTTATTTCTTATCTGTTAAAACGCCTTTAATTATATTGCATATGTGAAGTGAAGTGGGTTTTATTTTTGTTAAAAACTTATATAGATATTTGAATAAAATAGAGGAAATCCATTGCAGTTCATGCACACAAATAAAGTTAAACCGATATGGTGATGGTTAAAATCATGTTAGACAAGGGATAGGCGGTGTTTAAATTTAACACTGTTTAAACTATGTCTAAAGTTGACAACAGCTAAATGCAATTATGTGGAACTATTTTTTTCCAAAATAAGTGTTTAACTCGTGTCTAAGGGTTGTTTATGTTTTTTGTGGTAAGACTGTTGTTTTAAATCATTTTAGTGTAATCTTCTCACAAAATAAGTGCTAGTTGTGAAGTGCAAAAAGATAGACTCCAACAACTACTAATGTATCTGTAAAAGCACAAAATTTATCCAAATTAATTACCAATAAAAATATTTGTTTTGATAGATTGATACTCCTATAGATTTAGAGCTGTTAAAAATAAACAGTCAAATAATACTTGTGGTTCAATTTCAAATGGTTATCAGTGCATGCCAATGTAGCTCTCAAATATTAGAAACTTATTTTCTTAGACATATAACAGATTACACTCTGGTTTTTTCACAATATCTTAATATATGCTATTTTGTTGTGAAGTTTATATTATTGTAATTAATGTATTGTAATTAATAAATTAAAATCCCTTGAGTACTTTATGCTTGAAAGAGTGGCAAACCATCATTCATCTCTATTCTTACATACTTTCACATTCATTAGTAAAAGAGTGCTAAATTCCCAACAGACAGAACAAACCAATTTTTTTATTAGAAGTTACATACGATGAATAAAAATTATCTTGAATACTGATATATAGCTACATATTGTTATTTTTCTTCAAGTCCATTAATAGAAATAATCTAACATAACAAAATTTTGTCTGTATTAAAAATATGGTGAGATGTTAATAGATGTTTAAAAGTTATTGATTACTATAAATTTAATGGAAATATGTAAAATCTATGTTTGTAAGTTTTAATCTAAGTATTATTGATATATTTTGTATTGTAGAATTATGTAAGCTAATTCTAAAGTACAGTGGATTTCATTTATAACAAACTGGATTGTGACTTGTTTTATTATAGCAACTTCATTTGTATTAAAACTATGCTTTTAGAAAAAAATAATTTGTAATGTATTCCAGTGTAACTCTAGTATTTATAAACCAATTGTAATAAGTTCTAAGAAACCCTTAACACACTGAGGATAATTCCTAGAATCATTAAGCTTATCTTTTTTTTCTTATTTTCTACCCACAAAATGTCAGTAATTGTATGATATGCTTTTGTTTATAAATGTTTGATAGGTAAATTTAAGAACCAGTTACTTCTTTTTCCGTGTACTAATGTACATAGCGACTTTCTGCTATAGCGAGGAATTATGGTGATCCATTAATTATTGATATAACAGAAATCCACTGTATTTAGTTCAAAGTAATCAGTAATCCTTGAATTATAAAACTATTATCAAGGTGTATTGATGTAGTTATATTAAAAATCTTGAATGTTTCTCGCAGAAAGATGTCTGGATGTCATAAACATCGTTACAAGAATGCGGGCCTGAGCGCTGATGAGTTGCGCCGTCGACGAGAAGAGGAAGGAGTGCAGTTACGCAAACAGAAAAGAGAGCAACAGCTATTCAAACGCAGAAATGTAAATCTTCCAGCGCCTAATGCTCCTGACATTGCTTTGCAGGTAATTAAAATTAAATATCTTAAAATTTTATGATTTTTTGTCTTTGACATGTTTTTGATAAATAACAGTTGTTTTACTGTAAATTATAAATACAAATCCAAAAAGAGTCTTACTACACACACTAATCAATATTTAATTAATTTTGAGTTGTATTTAAATTCTATGTCCTAAGTTTTTCTTTATACAATTTTACTAAAAAATCGATCCAGACTTCGCACGGATTGAAAAGCAGTAGTAGTAGTAGTAGTAGAGGACTCCTTTTTCCTCAGCTCAACGACAAGCACATGGCTACATATTTTTTCTGTCGTACCGGCCTATAGCTTTTGCAATAATTAACCTCATAATAGTATTTTATCCAATTTACATTAAATACGTAATTGTTCCCTCTGAATCGCCTTCTGTTAGTGAAAACTGTATGAAAATCGACCGATAGATATGGGGACTGGGTTTTTGTATGAACACGAAATGTCAGGCCCGTGAGAATGTATTTCACGGCGGCTGTTGAATGTTACGGTTGCGCGTTGTTTTTATTATTTTTATATGTTCTAAACAATTGTTTAGACTATATAAAATAACTGAATCGAATTCAGTGTGAAAGTAATTACAATCTATATATAATGTTCAGTGTTTCGAACACGTTTATTTTTGAACACGACTGACCGGTTGGCGCAGTGGCAAGACACTTGCCTTCCGCACCGCAGGTCGTGGGTTCGATTCCCACTCAAGACAAACATTTGTGTGCATGAACATGTCTGTTTGTCTTGAGTCTGGA
>DWLR01005765.1:0-10647 GCA_018246295.1 Papilio alexanor hazarajatica
CTGTTTATCAGTTGCCATTGTATACTTTACTATTCTGAGAGGTTATGTAACTTGTATAGACTTATCGTTTGGTGTTACTCTTGTATCCGATTCTTACAAAATCACAAAAGACCGCGAAATATTTCTGTTTTAAATGTAATTTTAAGCTCTAACAAAAAATCTGTAAAAATTAAGCCATACACCTAATATAATCAGAAGTATTTAAAGAATCGTTGTTTACACAAGTACGCAATATTAGACAAAAGTTCGTTATCTGTACTACAATATAATATAGCTGAAGAGTTTGTTTGTTTGAACGCAGTAATCTCAAGGACTACTAAATAGATTTGATTTGTTATTGTATTTGACAGCCCAATTATTACAAAAGGCTTTTTTAATATCACGCCACGATCCTTAGGACCCGAGTAGAAAGAAAAATAATGCTAAGCGAGAAGACTAAAAAATCAGGCGACCAATAAGTACCGCGGCAAGTGAAACCGCAGATTACAGCTAGTAAAACCTATTTACAACAATGTTTAAAAAAAATTCACGGGCTTTGAATAAAATATATCACTGCATGGGAGTCAGCATAAATTTTCATAAAGTTTTTTTTTCGTGGAACTAGGAGATTAAGTCAAATTATTTTATGTTATTTTACGTTTATGTTACGTGGCTACCAATAACTATAGACATCCGCACCAACCAAACCAATTATTGATTCGTGGCTAGCCATCATGTAGAAAAGGATAAGACGACAAGTGCGGGATTGGAAGGGTTAGGGGATTAGGTCACCTTAATCATTAAAAGAAACTCAAAAGCATAAAATACCCCTAGTTCAAATCTATCTTCGTGAGATCGTGGTATTACCTGCCGAGCGAGTCCACTCTTACAATGGTTGTTGCTGCTGAGGAGATCTACCACTGGTAAAAAATATTTCTCCTGTTTCCTGCGATGTGTAAAGTTTGCTAACTAGCGCAAGGGTATCGTGGCAAATTGTCCACCACCGGAGTTTTCAATACGATATTCTTACACGGCAACTACTTTTTATTGATTCCGTTGTTCGTAATTACAGTCGTAGTTCCTTTGTAAAGACTTTACATTAACTTCTATGGCGTTCTTCTTCTTCTTCTGCTCCAATTTAAACTAAATTACAAAACAGTTGTTCTTTGGTTGTTAAAACAACAATTTACTTAGTTTTACTTTATACTTAAATTGCTAAAAATATTGTAAACTCAGTCTACAACTTTGAATGTTTCCATGTTCCATCAATAAAAAAATATACTTAGTAAAAGAATTTATTACCTACTTATTATACTTTAAAAAAAATATTTCTTAAAGCAACTGTACATATTGCATCCTCTCTAAAATAATTTGAATACATTACGATATTTTAATAATAATGAACAAAATTATAAAATAATGAACTCTGACTTTTGAATAAAAAGATAAATTCTATAAAATCAAAACTGTAAAATGTAACCATTGACTTCTATCACCTTATTGATCTACTTACACTGCATTACCTGCAAAATAAATCATTGGAATCGATGACATCGATCAAATAACAACACGATATTCCTGCCGAGAGCTCATCATAAGCTTTTAGAGATCTTTTGTGCGATAAAAACCTCTCATACAACGTGTTATCAAATAAAAGAAAGGTGTGAATTTTCACAGCTGGTGTTTGTGGCCCCACCTACTTAAGATGGCGCAGTCCCCTCCATCGGTTGATCAGCCAGTAGCGTTAGAGAATCACTGAGAGGTCATACCTACAGCCACCGGAGCCGCTCGCTAGGTGCCACCTATTTTCGGAACTAATTATCAGCACGGTATCGCAGAACAGAGAAAATTTAGTACCGTCGCAGCTTCAAACGTAGATGACCATTTATCATTTCTTGAAAAATTTCATTGGTTTCACAATCATGAAATAATCAGTTAAAATGACCTCGACTAATTTTATATCGAGCACATGTGATGATTCGGATTATAAAGTTAATAAAAGACGTACTAATTTTGGAATTGAAAAAGAAGAATCTTTCGATTGTGAATCACAAACCGAATATGACAGTGAAAATGAAACTATCGATGTTATATGTGAAAACAGTGGAATATCATCACAGGATAACAATACGCCGCAATTTAATAATCTAGCAAATTCATTTCTCCGACCCGACGGAGTTTTCTTTTTCGAACAAAAACTTGGTGTGTGTTCCGATAAATCCGTAACTAAAAAAACGTTCTGTGATAAAAGTGCAAGTGTGAATTATAGTGGAAAGAACAAATTAAATAGTTTAAGTGATAACAAAAGTAAAACTTTTCTAATAGACGATATATTGGGTCATAACAATAAAAACAGTACGAACAGTGACAAGTCTACAAATCAAGAGGACCGCGATCGCGTCGAAGAAAATACTGATGAATATAATGGTTCGTTGGTTTTGTAAAAGTAAATTGATGGAGTGGCTAATAAACTCATTTATTGACAAAAAGAAATTAAAATATTGTATGGAAATTAGGTGTATTACATGTTTGTTGTGTGTTTTGTATTTAACGTCAGTAAAAGTTGGCCTTTTTAACATAATTGTATTTTTGGTCATGGTTTTTCTTATTATAGTAAGTATAAGTGAGTGCAGTACTTGAAAAACTGTGTAACAATGCAGTAAACTGCTAGTCAGTTTGGTGAGGTATTGAATTTGTACACTAATGTGTGAAAAAAAAAACTAAATAAAAAATATGTATACTGAAGGAGAAATAGGCAAAATGTTCTGCAACCGAATTATCGCCCGTACTATCGCCGTAAAACTAAGCAATAAATTTAAACATAATAAACTAAAACCAAATAGTATTTTTTTTAACTTCACGTAACGTAAATTTATTAAAACATAATGCCTTTGTTTAAGTAAAACCAAATTATAAAAAAATATATTGAAACATAATACGTATACAAATAACACATTTTTTTCTCCTATCTTTTCATCTACGCATTAATTCTCTTTTTATTTCGGACTTATTACTATCACCCATATTTCTTATAGATAATTCATTTATAGTTGAAAATTAAAATATGAAAATTGTCAAGGTGGTATCCTACACAAAAATGTATCATCAATCAATTCACTAAATTTAAAATTAAGGCGCATTAACACCATTTTTTTACTACAATTCCCAGCAATTTTATATGCTCAATATTCAAAGATGTCAGAACAGGGTCAGTGTAGGGTCGGCACAGTATGTACTATTCTTCCATATTTCCTGGACTCTACTGGAGATATGAAAGATGAGATATGGATCTAGACTTCTGAATTAAAAGTTGGGTAAGTGGGACAATTTCCTTTGGATGTAATAAAAACGACCTATCTTTCTGATACAGTCAATCCGGTTTATTGTTTTTTTTTTTAAATAATTATTGCTTATTTCCCACCACATTAGTTGTTTTTATATTTTTCAAGAGACTAAAAGAAGAGAAGCATAAATATAGATATGTCCCATAAACTACGGACAAATTTTTAAATATTTTCTATCAACCTATTAATCAAATAAGTAAATATTCGTTAAGTAAGTCATCTTTTGGGAAAATTTAAAAGGAACAGATTAAGGTTAAAATGGTCAAAATATCTCAACTTTCTGGAGCACTCGTACACCGACCATCATCAATAAATAACATAAAATGATTGTTACGCTTCTGCGGAGAGTTGGCCTAGCTGGAATAAACTATGATCGTACCCATGCAAAATACGCGGTTATGTCGAATTGTAGAAAAAGTAGCTCACAACTTAGGTGCTAACCTAGATATTTAGTAAACATGACGGAACATTTAGCGCCATATCACATTTTTTTTGTATTTTAACAAATATTGCTCATTCGAATAATACGCTGCATTACATAATATACAAAAAAAATCATAGTTTCATGATTTGTTTTGTTCCAGTATCATCGACGTCAACTTGTCAGGAACTAACGGCGCTGAACAGCGCCGAGCTGCTGGCAGGACATGCGTACGCGCACTGGTTGGCCACCCATCAGCCTTCCACCACGTTTTATGGTAAATAAAAAATCAATACAACAAAATATTGTATTAAAAAAACGTCAGAAGGTCGCTTAGCTATTGCAGTTAATAATAGAGATAATATTTTAAATACGTAAGATAGCACTACTCTATGGACAAATATTTTCACTTAGAAATAGATTCTTCTATTACGATTATTTGATATAATTTTCATACAAAGCGATCGCTAATCATTTACCCTTGGAAAGGTCTGAGTAAATTAAGAAATAAAGAACAAAATTATTTATTAAAATCGACATGAGAAATTAATTTCAGATTTACAATAAGCTAACTAAATGTCGACGAGTAGTTTATATATACGATGAGTTTATATATGACTGAATGAACTGGATGATACTTATAATATTATAAAAATCACTTTATGGAAAATAACTTACAGTTAGAATTATATCTAATATTGTAGGCAATCTAGTATTTCAACTAAAACGTAAAGTATGGTCAGCACATTATGTATAACATCAACTTCAATGTCATCATACACAAGCCTTCAGGAATATCTTCCATTATGTGCAGATCTGCAGCCTTCCACATCTAACCATTTACCCTCACCACTGTAGAGATTTCGATAAGAAAATGTGTCATCTAGATAACTTATACTCAATAAAGAGAAGTTTTGAAAATGATATAGAATTAATGTCTAAATTATAAAATTATGCGCAATTTTCAATATACTACCGTGCGTTAGAAATAACTTCAAGGTCTAAGATACCGACGTACTTAAAGAATTAATAACGATAAACCATCAAAGCGCACATAGAAGGCTTGTATAAAAATATTTACGAGTATTTAAGCATATTACTTTCATTTTAGGCATACAATAATCATTTATCTCGACTTAAATCTACCAATATGTCAATTTTTGATATATCTTCGGAACCCAAGTTTCAATGCCATTCAAAATTAAATGGGACCAACTTGCGACTGTCCCTTGTTCTACAAAAAAAAAAGAAATATTTTTGAAATCGGTTCATAAATGTCGAACTTCTGAGTTAGCAAACATAAAAGATCTCAATAAATCCAAAAATAAAAGTATTTCCTCCTTCTTAAAGTAAATATGAGAGCTCATCTGTTATAACTATTTTAACTAGTGATTTGTTTGTGTAAAACAATTTAAACTCGCTTTGAGATATTTAATTATTTAGTGGCATCATATTCATGAGTATTAGTGCCACTTTATTACAACTTTTAAGAACGGGCAACCCTAACAACATCGCGTGACGACACCCGAGTGTAATTGTTCTCACGCATCACTCCGCTAACGCACACGCAATCATCCCTCTGACACTCATCTCCGCTCATATTTCACTCACATTTGCGTGATTCATTAATTACGTGTATATCTAATCGTCTCTTCACACTTAACTAGCAATTATACTATACATGCTTATATGTTGTAAAATACATTGAATAATTATACTGTTCAATTAAAAGAGTAAACCGTACGTAACCCATAAGAGGAGTAGACAGGAGAATTTATATTTGGCGCGATTCTGGCACGCTTCTTCCGTTTCTTCCACATACTTCATTTATACCGTACATCTACGCATACGCACTCGTCAGTATCGCCTCTTCTTTAGTATGTCACTAAATCTGATTGACAAGAACTCCTGGGACATCTCCTAGCAACATTGTCACTCTCATATTGAAGTACACCTTTCACAATTCTCGGTTGTGGTATTTCACCGGTCGGGCGGGCTATTCGTGCAACAAATATTATTATTTATTTCTTCGGCTTGTTGTTGCGGACACTACTACTGTTGAACTGTTTATAATAATGTGTACTTCTGTTTATAAGAATCTAAACTTAGGTCTTTACTCGTTTATAAGGCACCTAAAAATCATTAAAAATATTTGACACGTTTCCTCCTCACTTTCCTTCTTAAATAACCCTTGCGACATTGGTAGTTTCGAATACGTGACAAGTCAGATTAACAACGTTTTTAGTTATTTTGTTTGCGTATCCGCGTAGACCGCACCTCGTCGGACATATTTCAGTGGCTATAAATTAGTGTGAAGGTGCCATGTCCGGGAATAGGCCGGGGGTCCGTCTATAAACCGCACTCTATGTCAACTCAATGTGTTACCGTATCGCATCTTCAACTCACGAATGACAAACATGAGGAATGCACGCTATGTTTCTGTAACTATATTGCCATAAAAATCTACCTAAATAATATTGTTAAATAAAAATCTTAATTAAATTTGTATATTTTACAGAAATTTCAAGTGAATAAGTAAAATAAAATACAATCACAAAAATATAATTGTAATATACGGTATTGCTACTTGTACTACCACGACCTCACAGAAGTTGATGTATTCTGCGTTTCGTTTGAAGAGTGAGGTGCTGCAGGCCAAATTTTTTCCATCTTCCCCTTCTTACCCTGTCCAAAAAGGTAAAGAGGACATGGCGAGGAAGGGGGTGAATAGGAGAAGGAAATGTAATTTTTTCTGTCTATTCCCTTCTCTGTCTATTAAAGGTAGGCAACGCATCTACAACTTGCAGATGCTCATTTAGAATACGCCAGCTTCATTTGGAACCCGTTTTACAGCACTCATTCACAACGTGTTGAAAACATTTAAAGAGTATTCACACGATCTCTAGGTGTTCTTAACTCATCGATGCAGCTACAAACAACGCTTATCTTTTTTTAATATGTTTTCTCTGTATACTCCTCGAAAATTGTGACTTAACGTACTTGTTTCAAATACTAAACAACCACTTCGATTTTAATGGCCTATTAGGTGTCATAACCATTTCAGTGCCTAAAAGACCAACTCGCATAGCTTATTAAAAAAAATTCTACAATCCATTTACACGAACAAACATCGGCCTTAACTCTCCACTCATCAGAGCATGTAATTGCTACAACACCTCGTGAACAATAACGCCCAAACCGATTTGTTTTTCAACTCCCTCGCAGATTTTAAAAACCAACTAATAAATTACTTTGATTCATAACACTGACAATATTGTAATTTTTTTGTTTTGTTTTTGCATCATCGTGTATTTATTTCACTATAAGTATAAAATGTACCGACATGTTAGGTGTATTTTACAGAAAAATTTTGGTAAATTTTGTGTAAAAACTATATGCTGGTTATGTTCACTGTTAGTCAGTCAAAAAAAAATAGCTTGTTGCAGATGTCTATGGGTAGGGGTCACTGAGCGACCGCTTACACTTTTGCCACCTTGAAAAAAAAATCACAACAAGTTTTATACCAATGGGTTTTCATCGGATTTTGCGTTTAAAATATAATTTAATTTATTTGTACCAACTAAACTACACAAGATCCAAGACACAAATAAAAGCTTGTTTATTTGTTTAGTTTAATCGTCTATTTAAAAAAAATAGGTGTAAACGCTTTAAAATGTCATAGCACACTAATATGTAGAACTAATAGAGCGTATACACGTTGCGGTTCTCGCGATAAGTTCGAAGATATACGTTCGTCGAATTGTCGCGACGAGCGACGGTGGTCGAGACTTCGCACCGAGGTGTCGGCAAATAGCTGCTGCGACGATAATCACCAACAAAGCCAATGTCTATTTGTACATTTCCTTAACGCGCAACGATCTGTAGCTAGAACAGCGTCCGATAACTCGTTCACTTTAATAGATAACATCAACCTTCCGCGTTCTGAGAGATTTTGATGTTTTTTGGTCAGTGCAATCGGGTTAACACGAGCATGCATAGAAAAACTTTTCGTCATCTTCTATATAAAATTAATGTTTGCATATTCGTTTTCTATGACATCCTGTACCATTAAACATATTGTCATAAAATGTAAGGAGTGTCTTCTGATGATGAATAAAAAAGAGAATTATTTTTGAAAGAAAAAAAAAACTAGACACTTCGTGTATCCAAAAATACTTCATTGGATATTCAAACCAAATTTTTTACGTGACATTGCAACATACAACCGTGACATAAACTTTTACACCTTTCATATAAATAGTCGCTAGCCTCTTTTCATCGAGCTAGTATTTTCTATGATGACATTACATGCGATTAATATTTTTGTTCTCATTTACAATGCTTCATTGTAAGCATTCTTTATCCTAATTTTCGAAAAACAAAACCGATGACATCGTGCATTAAATAAAGTAAATGAAAGGAACGCTTCCTTTTTGATCGATTTTGTTATGGCCAGTTCAAATAAGCAACGTTCTTATAAGTCGTATTGCCGCTTACGTAAATCGTTAGCGTTCTGTTAGCGCGGCCATCACAGGCCATACACCGGCCACAATGCTCTGTTGACTCCACATCGACATGCGACTCCGCAAACTGCGCGGGCGCAGTGCAAACACTCTGATTGTGTTTATAGCCACTTAACGAGAACCTGCGACAATTCCGATTAGTACACACGAGAAAAAGTTCACCGTGTATTTGTCTTAAGTGAGAGTAGCTACTTTGTAAATGGGCCCTGTTTTATTACCATTTAAAGATGAACTTTAGTAACGTAACTGCATGTTGTCGCTCATATATTATTACTAGTTTCATGATAAAATTTGCTAAGTCGCTTTCAATTACTTACTTTGAGAAATGTATTATGACAACAACCGCTAGCAAGCTAAAAACTTACGATTCACATAGCTCCTAATCAAGAAATCTGTAAGCTCTTTTATAATATGCCGATTGTTGTAAATATATAAGTATTGATTGGAATATAATATTTAGTCGTTTCTTGTAACAAAACATCGATTGATCATATTTTAAAATCATGAAAATGTAATGCAATCAATATACAAAATTATGTTTTCGTTCATTTATTTATTGCACATTTCCTAGATATTATAATAATAATATTTAAATTGACATACATTTGTACAAAAATTTGAGAATAAGCTGTAAAATCTTACAGTACCGAGTAAGCAACTAATATCATGCTTATATTTTAGATGACAAGAGCAACAGACGACCAAGAAGAGCTGGGCCCGAACGCAAGCCGCGGCAAGCGTACAGCGCTAAACAACTGGAACGACTTGAAGCAGAGTTTAAAATGGACAAATATCTCAGCGTATCTAAGAGAATGGAACTATCTAAAGCTCTCGGTCTCACAGAAGTTCAAATAAAGACATGGTTTCAAAACAGAAGAACGAAATGGAAGAAACAATTGACTTCACGTTTAAAGATAGCACAGCGTCAAGGAATATTTCCAGGGCAAATTTTCGGTCACAATCCTCAGGCATTTTCACTTTTAAATCCATACGCCTACGCCCCATTAGGTTGCGTGTTTACACCAGTGACTCTACCGTCTACTCCGTAAATTAAAAAAGTATAATAAACAAACAAACTTGCATATATTTAACAGGTAGTTAAACTTCAACGAGTATATGCGTCTATTTTTTTCTTACTTTGATTTCATTTTTCATATTTTAAACAATTTGATTTCATTTACTACATTAGCAATACTTCGAGTAACGTACAATAAACAACAGCTAAAATGCTTTAAATCAATTTTTGGTGTTAATATAAGTGTATAATATGTCATGTAAATGTTTGTCTATACTTGCCATGTCTACATATAAAAATGCATATCAAACATAAATTTTAATCTAGACGTTTTTAATACGAACAAAGGTATTTGAGACTTTTAACATACTCAAAATATACATAAATGTAGTTTGTAGTAATGTAGAAAGTAGTAGTGTAAGGGTCAGGCAATATTTATTCACTTATTTCATTAGATCTCACGTTAACATAATATAAGTAAAAGTATAAATAAGAAAATAAATTGCGAAATTAAAATATAACATGTACGCATAATTAGGTACTTTAACAAAACGGCGGACATCAAAATGGCAGATGATTTTATAATGGTGCCGATGTGTAGCGTATATGTTACGATTTACGTAATATTTGTAGTAAGTTAACTATTTTAATTACAGTGTGAAATATACATAATAATTGTATAAGCCGCTACTTTTAGCACTTCGTCTGTTTGTTTGTCCTATATCGCAGGTGTGAACGCTGAAGTATTATTTATAACTTGTTTAATGTCAGTTTAGTGATAAATAGATGGGATGGATATTTTGACACAACAAAATTCAACCTATTTGTAATAATTATTACAGTTTAATTTTAATAAGGTAATGATGACTTAATACAACAATAACATTGTGGACTAATAATAGGTACCACACCTATATCGGATTGTAACGAGCAATAGTTAATTTAAAAAAAATACACTTGACTGACTGTATCTCTATGAAAATCTGAGGAAGAATACGATCCGAATGACACCACACCCTTCAAAACCCGGGTCACAATGGAACGTACATACATATCAAAAGCATACAAACATACATAGCGACAAACATAAAAACTTAGGTCAGAAAGTAAATATCCTTCCTGCATATGACAAGACCAATCAAGAAATGAACACAGATATATGCGATTTTACGCGTACTATACGTGCACAACAACGTAAGAGCTGAATCATATAACGTCATAGGCGTATTCATTGCAAAAAATTTACACCATAAAATAATCTAACGAGACTAACAAAACTACATAGTATTCTTAGTATCAGGTTGGCAACTAATAAACCCGCCATCTCACAGTACAAGATTATTTTATTTTTTAGAGAATTAAATA
>DWLR01005766.1:0-10645 GCA_018246295.1 Papilio alexanor hazarajatica
CTTTACAGTAAAAATTTGAATATTAGTATGCAGTAAACTTGAGTTTTAAATTTGTTTTGTTAAATTAAATTTGAACTGAAACGATCGCATACTCTATTTTTACCTTAATGTCATTGGATAAAAAAGTGGCGATAAATAGGAGAAATAAGGCTAAAGAAAAGAGGAGAAGTAGGTAAAAATATTGGCTTTAAAGCCTCACAGTGCTCAACAATAACACCTGTTATATGTTAAATATTATAACCTCACAGAAGAAAGACGCGAAGTAGAAGTTTTCTGCGTTTCTCCTGAGTTTCTTTGGTGCCGGAGGCCTAATTTTAGTCTGCTTTCTCTTCCGACCCTTTCCTTATTAGAAACCACCTTTCCCACCCGTTTCTAATAAGGAAGGGGTGGGAACGGGAATAGGAATAAGAAATGTAAATTTTTCTGTCTATCCCCTCTTCTTTCTATTAAAGGTAGGCAACGCATCTGCAACTCGCTAATGCTTGTTGCAGATGTCTATTGGTAGTGTTCACTCAGTGACCTCTACTAGCTCATTTGCCACCTTCTTCTATAAAAACAGGAAGGAACAAACGATAAAATTCTTAAATTAAATTGTCGGTAATTCCTAGGAACACGAAGATAAATCGACTACTTAAGCTCAATCGATCGATTGTACATTTGATAACGTTGACGGCGAACTAATTGACTGATCATAGATGAAATAACTGAGTTATATGTCCACATACTTTATTTCACAAAACAATTTTACTTTGTTTTTTAATAACTAGGTCTGTGGAGAGCTAAATTTTATAAAATTTTCAGTGAAGACTTTTTTATTATCTTTATTTATATATATATTTTATTCTGTCAAATAACTGTGATTCAGTTGACATCTGGGTTTAGAAATATATGGAAAAATGCTTTTATAAAGTTATATGATGTTAAAAATACAATGTTAAGTGTTATAAATAATCAAAAAACCCAAAAAAAGCCCATATCTTCTTTTATTGAGTTTACTGTGTTTGTAATACATATAATCTATAGAATATTTAAGCTTTCTTGGCTTTTCGTTTACAGAAACTTTTATACACGCCAAAGCCAACACATCTCGATGCCTCCAATAGTGTTAAAAAGTTACCGATTTTAGCTTAAATAAAAGTAGATTTTTACGAATCATATATCACTTAACATTATGATTAGCTCTTGTTATGTTACATGGCACTAAAAATAATTGGTGCATTAAAATGCGATTACATATGGCGACATTTTGTTATTAAAAGAAACGTAACTTACGTTTATGTAATCTAAACATTGTACGTGGATAATTTGTGCGTAAATTTAATAATCAGATTGTAGTGTTATTTCAATGTCTAGATCAAATGATATAATTCGAGGTGAAATTGTCAAAACGATGAATTGTTTGCTAATTAATTAGATTACGACACCGGGTTTGGTTATGATACTGGACGAAGAAATAATAAGTGTTTTTACATATCACAAAAGTAGTCAAATAACCGGTTTAACGTTAAAATTAAAATCAGTATAACGTATAAACAAAATATACATTTTGCATTCTACACGGTCAAGTATTTCTTTTCATATTCATACATCTACACTTCCCGCATATACGTTACTTAGGAATACTTTTAAAACTAATCTCTTAGTAATGTTCAAGACTTCTACAATAACCTGCTATTTTAAATGTCAAGAGCCCATATTTTATACATTGTATGATAGATGTCGCTAGTAGTCTTAAAAACAAGTTGCACTTAACTATACTAGTTTTTTAAAAATATGATAAAGGGTGTCAAATGTTAAATACACCCATGTGCATTAGTAACGTCAGGGAACTGCAATGCGTTGCCGACCTTTACGGTTTACTTTAAGGTATACGATCTTTTCTTAAAGGACCCTAAGTCGTTTAGTTGGAAACACTAAAGACAGATCATTTAGTTTGCATATCGTAGAGTTACAAAATCTTTCTTTAAGAAATATTACTTCGATAACAATGATATTACGAATGAGTTCCCTTGAGCGACATGCTAAAGTTTTATACATAAAATCTTTACTTATTGTACAATAGATGGCGCTAGTAGTTCCGAAATCTTGTTCTCTAATTTGTCTCGTTACCTCCCTGCCCTTTTCCCACTTTATGTGGGATCGGCCCAACAGGTTTTCGTTTTCCACGCCTGTCATCTTAATCTCTAATTTTAAATCTATAATTTTTCTCTATAATTTTCATAACCAACCTCTTTCGCAAAAAGTAGTAGTCCACAATAACTTTTCTTTTGTAAATATAAATTCGAATAATGAAACACATAGGTTGCAACAATTTCACTATTTAATTATTGAATCTTAGTTATTATCTAAATGCCCTGTCCCTTTTGTTGTAATAAAATTATGTGTTATCTTTATTATTTTAGAAGACCAACAGCAGAATTTTACATAATAAGTACAAACAAGGTTAAGAAACAGATAGTCAGTAACGCGTATTCACGAATAGTTTACATTTTACAAAAAAATGTGTGAGATTATTAAATAGTCACCACCTCCACCTCGAATTGACGAACAGAGGGCACCTGCTGAATTAAATTATAAATCAACCAATCATCTCAGCCTATGATCGTCCACTGCTGAACATAGACCTCCCCCATTGATCGCATCATTGGGCGGAAAAATTGCCATAATCGCCTCGCTTGGCAGGCGAGTTGACGATGGCAGTATGTTCCACCGTACTAAGAAAAGGACGCTGCTGCCCGTCCTCCGGTAGTATTTACATCCAGACACAATACAAACAGACGTGTTCATGCACACAAATCTTTGTCCTGTGTGGGAATCGAACCCACGACCTGCGGCGTCAACGTATCTTACCACTGCGCCAACCGTTCAGTCGGTATTAAAGAGCATTTTAACTAAATTTGATTAGATAGAAGATAAACCATTAGTTCACAGATAGGTTTCACTCAACTCCTATACGTGATAAGCGATGTACACATATCTATGCCAAATCATTAAAACAAAGTCGTTTTAAGATTAAAAAATAAATTCCGTACCGAAGCAGGCTAAAATGAAAACGAGCTTAATATTTTATTAATCAACGCAAAAACTTTCAGCTAATATAAATTGATTGTCATTTTCGAAAGTGCAATAAGTTATATATTAAAATAATTTGCATAAAACCTTTTGTATTTACTACTTTTGTATTTAATACCTTTTGTATTAAAATGAAGACGAAGGCGAACGCGAAGGCGAACGCGAAGGCGAACGCATAGGCGAACGCGAAGGCGAACGTGAAGGCGAACGCGAAGGCGAACGCGAAGGCGAACGCGAAGGCGAACGCGAAGGCGAACGCGAAGGCGAACGCGAACGCGAAGGCGAAGAAAATATTAAAGTTTTTCAGATTAACAGTAACTAGGAATATAGAATTTCAGGAAATCAATCTATTTTATTGAAAGTATACTTTTTAGTTGCATTACAGAAATTTCGAGCGCACACCGGATCAGAAATTTTCACGAGATGAACTTTACTTTTTTACAGCCGTACAGTCGAAAATTGCTTTGTGAATCTTTTTATTGAAACAACGAGCAAGAGGATTAAAAGGTTTAAAAGCCTTTGTAAATGTTCGAACATTACGCTTATTGGCAGTTACAAAGTGAACGATTGACTTTTTTTTTTGATTCACTCGACTCTGTTGCGCGTGTTTGCACTGAGCGAATTAGGAGCGTACGCGATTGCGGAAGCAGACAGACCGTACGGACAGTCGCCACGTTGCGAGCTAACGCAGTAGTTTGACTTCTGCCGCATCCTCTTGAAACAGTTTTTTTACATTCATGTTTTTTTTGTACGCCTGTACGCTGGCGCTCACGTGGAGAAATGTTTTGTTCTTTTTTGTATTTAAGAATTATTTTGTAATACCAGTAAAACTGGTATTACAAAGAGTAATTTTTATTAGCAATCCATCCTGGGTAGCTACGCTCGGGTAGATAAGTAGACAAATAACAAATATAGCCCTAGTTGCTCCCTGATAGAAGATTCCCTATTGGTGGAATGATTTTTAGGATCGGTTCAGTATATTTAGTTAATCCGGAACAAATAATCAGTTTTTTTCTCTTTGTAATAACTATAAGTTATTCATATATTAATGAAAATCAATGTTTGTGTTTGTCTTCTATGCGGCCCTATATTGATGAATCAGATTGTGATGAAACTAGGTTATGGTGTTCTGGGAACGCTCACGAGAGAGTTTGGCCCAAAAATCTTTAACTATAAAAATAAATAAGATGTTTTGCGTTTTCAATAAAAATAATGTTTTGACTTTTTTCATACGTGGCATTGTAATGCTTGCCGTGTACAGCTAGTAAATTATATATAATATTTTATTTCGAACCATTCAAATTGTACTTTTCCTACTTTTGGACTAAAGTCAAACTAAGTGGATCAAAATTTTTAAAATGCATTACAAAATTGAATAATAACGTGCGAATCTCAATGGATTTTTGTTTAAACAGGTCTTCATTGGCTCCGCCTACAACGTGCCTAACTTCGATTCTACTGTACGTTTAGTGAATCCAATGACTGAGGTGATATTAGCACTTTCACCCGAACGTACTTACTCAACCCCTGGGATAAAGTCATTCAGTGTCGAAGAGAGACAGTGCTATTATAATGATGAGGTAATATATTTTTTTAAAAATAAATAAATAATCACTCACGTCCGTACCTAGAGGGAAACGTAGTCTTGTTGTATATACTCATCAATTACGTGTATTCTAAACAGCTCCTATTGTTTATCACAAATCTGATCGGATTATGTTCATCTACCTACCCATACCATTTCCTTTAATTCTTCATTTATCCTTTAAACGGGTCCACGCCACACCCACCGAAATATATATATTTTTATTTACGTCGTCTTCGAATTTATAATTTTTCTTTATTATTTAGATTATTTCCTCGTACAATAAGTAAGATACATACACATATTTCGATGCATTGATAACAATAAATTCCTGTCGTAGATAATATGATTATTAAATTATGACTTGACCCCTAATCTAATGCTTATGATATTATATCATAATGATATATATTATCGTAAATTCGCATACATATTTACTATATTACGTAAGTGTAACTACAGTTTCTTACATTTAATGCTAGAGAACTATTTAATACACACAAGCTGTGGCCCAAGTTTCGTTACTGTCGGTCAACGTAAAACAGTGTTTTTGTGGAAAACATTTAAAGTCTTAGAATTACAACACGTAGCGTTATATTGCACATAACTTTTATATGTAATACTACAATTTTAATCGTCGACAATCGATTTATTATCTAATTATAGCGATGACTAAGAGATGGCGCTATAAAAATTAATTTAATTTACAGATAAATTCGAAAATAAAAACCATATCTAAATAGAATATTTCATCCAAATCCTCAGACAAATTTCCGAGATAGCCAATTCGCCTCATACAAGATTTATTCACTTTATAGTATTAGACATCATTTAGAAGAGAAGAACCAGTCGTACTTCCCAAATTGAGGTAGGATATTTTCACAACTAAATACCAACGCCACGTCTTTTATCTTATTCCCTTTTCCTCCTTTTTTGCCCGACTGACATCAGTTTTTCGCGGGCATGTATGTATGTATGTATAACCGTTCAATTTTAATCTCTGGAGCCCAAACGGCTGGACTGATTTTGTTATTCGATTTGATTCTTCCCCGCAGTGCTATAGTCAGGGTAGTCACTCGGGATTACTGATTTATTTAAATGAACTACTAGTTTATATATTTAGAAAAGATTTATTACAATGTATATAAAATCACCATCAAAACTAATGATTCGAAAATATAAACAATAATAAACCTGATCTCTCGACGCCTTTTATCAGGACTTAAAATTATCTTTTTATAAAAAGTGTACGTTAATTAAATATTTTAATTATGATTGATCGTAAGATGGTAATCATTATTAATCTTACATCACTTACGTTATCTATGTTCGTGACTTATAACGGTTCATGGTTGAGAATGATGAACTAGCAAGGCGGGCCAGTATCGGCCATTGTATTTTTGGCCTTCCCATCTTTATCTAATAACGAAAAGATGGGAAGAGGGTGAGGATTTGCCGGGAAACGGATTTGGCGGGAGGGAGGGACCGGGGAATTCGACGGGGAACGGGGGAAGGAACGATAAGATAGGAAAGGGAAACATAATTTTTATTTTCTCTGTCCACCGTCTCTGTCCATTAAAGTTATCTCTCATTAAAGCCATCGCCTTCGTTTCAGCTCGGCGAATTCGGGCGTGCTTTAAGGTGGGTGTAATGAACGTTGACCATAAAGGTGGGCAAAACATCTGCAACAGACAAAAATTGTTATAGATGCCTATGGTAGCAGTCACTTGCTATCAGGTAGACCGCTTCCTCTTTTGCAATCTTCTTCTATATATAAAAAAATAAAAGTGTATGCAAACTAGCCTTATTTAATGTCAATGCTGTGGTTGAAAACTTCCAGCTTATGCTTAGACCTAGGTGATTGTGACAGAGTTATGGCAGAGAGATTGAGAGAGAGAATGAGATGACATGTTTTATGGCAAACGTCTTGATATGAGAAATTAAAAAAGTCATATATATGTTGATAACGCTATCTTGGTGGGAAGTATTATGTGTCGATAATTTCGGATTATAATGAAAACATAATTTATTTAAAAATTTGTAGATATATGTAATATAATGTAATGTAATAAAAATTCACATTGCTATTTTTATTATATGTCATTGGACATATAGACAATATAGATATGATGCCTTGAGAAGCAAAGGTAGCAAGATCCAATTTTTTAAACGGATATTTTATTACAAATATTTCTAACAAAAAGAAAAAATTATGAGAAGAGAGATTTGAGGAATAAATGTTGACTTGTATATTTTTTCATTTCTAATATATTTACTAAAATAACTCACCTATCATGTAATACAAACACGCACAAAGTGTATTTCTGTTTATCATAAGTCCCATATCAAAATCATGTATTTTCTGTACGATTTTTAATCTTTACAATTTTTTTTAAATTAAATTAGTATTGGTTTACTCTGTCCAAAATTTCTTTATATAATCACTAACATTAATTAATCAATGATCTTCATCAATCGATTGTATGTTTTTTAAATACGAATATGCGTAATCATGAAGCAATTGACGTAAAACTAAAACTGATAAGGTTTTTGCTAATCCTTATATCACATGTTATTAATGCGTAGTCTTTTAAAATCTCTTTTATTTTTTTAAATGAATAAACTAGCGTTTAATCACGATCCCACCTGATGTTAAGTGGTCATGCGGTCAATTAATGTTACACTTTAGTTTAGGAACAGTCTATTCACTCTTCTCTTTAAGGTATCCACGTCACGTATAATTACAGTGAACATATAACATTTATATGCGTAGCAATGGGCCGGATACATTGCACGCAGGACAGATGGCCGATGGTTCCGACAAGTCTTGGAAAGGCGACCACGTGAAGCCAAATCAGTACGCTGTTTCCTTTACATCCAGCAGTGAACGACAAGAGACTAAGATGATGAATCAATTCTCAATAAAAATAACTATTAATACATAATTATGTGTGTACGATTATCACAATTTATCAGATCATCATATTATATGATACTCCGGGGAAGAATACGAATTTTATGATATACCTCGCACACACATACATACACATACATACATAGATGAGCGCGTAAATGATTCTTACTTCTGGCTCAGTCGTGTAATAAAATTATTTATTATCATCATTTCAGCCTACAATATTCTAATGCTGAACGTAGGCCTACCCCATTGATCGCCACAAAGGTCGGTCCTCCGCCGTCCTTATCCAATGTACTCCCCCGCAACCTTGACCAGATCATCGATCCATCTTGTGGGAGGTCTATCCACACTACGCCGACCTGTGCGATGTGTGCCGCCAGTCCAGGACATTTCGGCCCCATCGGCAATCTGTTCTGCGAGCAATGTGTCGGCCCATTGCCCGAATTCGACTCGAATAGGCAGCGTTCGGAAAGTCACGAGATATCCTCTCGTCCCAAATCTATCGCAGTGTCTCAAGACAAAAGTCTTTGATCAATGTTTGTTGCCAATGATGACTTATGGCACTAAGACGTGGCTCATCACTGCGGGCAACATTAGACAGCTCAAAGTCAATCAAAGGGCAATGGAGAGGGCAATATTTTTCTTTACTTGTAACTTGTAGTATCTAAATTAAAATACCATCTCGTAAATCATTAACAATTAATTATGTATCTGAATAAACTCAAAAGACCCTTTAGGACCTTGTTTTTCGAATACTTCGAAAAAGGTAATATTATGTTACCGTCGGATTGTTAACTTTGCTTATAATTCACTAGACGTAACGTAAATTAAAGAAAAATTGTGACCTGTAGGAACAATTTGCTGACATTTTGCAATATGCCGAGATCGATTATGAACTGGCGAATTTCACAATCGGTCGATTACGTGTATAAAGTGCCTAGGCTAGATAGCGGCACCTCGGAACAATTTAATTAATCTATCTGTCTTATTGGTTATTTAATTAATCTGTCCGTCTTATTTACATGGTTTGAACATTCACTTCACTCGTTTTAGACGTCGAAGTTGTAAACTGTGCAAACTAAAATGTAGATTTTCAGTTCACGTAATTAATTCAGCAGCTTCCGATATTTGCTATTCATTCACGCCTTAAAACGTTTCAAACATCTGATGAGATTTCAAACATTTAATGATTGAAATCTCTCATTTAGTTCTCAAAGGTAATTACTTCTAAAAATAACTAGTGAAAGAATATAATCGTATATCATATAAGAACTAGTTGTTGCCCACATTTACGCGCAAGGTTATTTCTTAACTTCCGCACTGGATTTATTTGTAACTTGATTTAGCGTATAATAATTATTGGAATCATAGATACGTTAATATTCAAAACGTAGTTATCAGTTGCCATAATAAAAAAAACAATATAGTTGTTATTGTCATGTCTTACGTTAATATAGTAATTAATAGTAACTTACATTCTTCAATCACTTAAGAAGTGTTTTTGAATGTAATATTTTTAATACTAGCCAATTCTTACGGGTATGACTATAAAATTTTTGTTGCAATATAAAAGGAGACTGAGGCGCCCCCAGGTCAGGTTCTTTTTGTTCCTGATCTGCCTATAAGTTGTATTCTTTTCTGTACTCCTCACAATGCGCGTGCAAATGTTATGGTGATGATTCACTAATTAAGGCGTTAAAGTGTAGCAAACCATAAAAAAATAATTTCGCATATACAATACTAGCTATAATAGCAATCAAATATACATTTTAATCAACAGACTGCATTCTTAACAAAATATCTACGTTCTTTAACTATCATGCTGGAGACACGTGTCTGGAGTCCAGCGATGTAATATAATTGAGCGATTCCCAGTTAAATTACCTCAAGAGAAAATCAAATTAAGTGTTCGGAGTATGATCGATACTATGCAAAACATAGACACGGGTCAGCTAGTAACTGTAGTACTATTTATACCTCTTGGCTTGGTGTAGTTAGGAATTATGTAGGATATAATTAAGACTGGACCGTGTCGGCATTTTTTTTTTGAAAAGTTTTATGATAAATATTGGTTTTATGCCCTCCTTTTTCAATTCTACCAATAGATAGGCGATATAAAAATCTGTCTGTCGGTTTGCTTTATGAAGCGGTATAACTTTAGATCGGCTTGATCGATCTTAATGAAATTGTATATACGTTAAGAACAAGCGATCGCGCATATGCTATATAAAATATCTGTCTGTCTGTCCGTCTGTTATATGTTTCTTTACAACTTAAGGACAGTTTTACTGATCTTAATGAAAATAGGAACGAGTATATAGTAATAACAAATCATTTCACAAATGATAAGCTATATAAAATATCTATCTATCTGTCTGCTTTATGTTCAGTTGTAACTTAAGAACAGTTTGGCCGATCTCAATGAAAATGTATAATGTGTATATAGTAAGAAGAGCTAATTGCGCTTTACGGAATATCTGTCTGTCTCTTTTAAGTATCGTTAAATGTTAAGAATGGCTGAACCAATCTGAATGAAAATTGGAATATAACGTGTGATTGCGCAAATGATGTCCAATCCGGTAATAATAATAAAGTAACGGCCCGAGCCGAGGCTTCTGACGGAGCCCTCGAGCTTTGTTACCTCTTAAAGGTTTAGGCTAAGCGCCCTCTGCGCACTGCCACCTCAAGCCCGGTGAAACTGTAAATGCCTCCTCCAGGCAAACAGTGCAAGTCCGTCAAAAAAAAAATACTCCGCAAATAAGGTCATATAAAATGTCTGTCTACTGTTTGTTATACACCTGTGATAATTTATAACTGCGCTACGGCTGATAATAGATTTTAATAACATATATTAAAGTACTTGTCAATTTCATTAGTATGGATGAAAACTTACATTTTGGCGACAAGGGACATTTTTATTTAAAATAATTTATTTTAATAAAAAAAACTCTTACCTTTTTATTTAGAACTAGATAAAAATAAAATTATATTTGTTATCCACCTCAGCCTATGATCGTCCACTGCTGGACATAGGCCTCCCCCATTGATAACATCATTGGGGGGAAATGTGC
>DWLR01005767.1:0-10645 GCA_018246295.1 Papilio alexanor hazarajatica
ATATATATATATATATATATATATATAAGTTATAGGCTAAAATATTCTATAAAATAATTAATATAATTATTGCAATTTACACCGACATTGTAATGCATATACACGCCTTAGAGTTTCGTTATTGCAAGTAGATATTATTCGTTATGCGCACGCATATTTAGCGTGATAAAATATTGGTAAAAATATGTCATTTGGTTTGATTTGTCTTCATAGGTGTCCCACATAAGAACAAAGCGCTGGCTAAGCTAATAAGAAAAATGACATCTCAAGCTAACGATAGCCCCGACAACAAATCAAGCAACAAAGAGAACATCGGCAACAATGAAGCCGCTGTGGTCATACAAAGTCGTTAGTACTTTGATACATGCACGTGTATATGCCTTTATCTAACAATCTTAATCAGTAGTTAAAATGTATCTAGATATTGTTAATAATATAATCTCTTGTTAACCTTAATCTTGGCAATTGGAGAGAGAGAATTTTCTTGTGCAAACTGTTTTAAGATTTATATAAAATATTATAAATATATTCTATGTTAAATGTTTGCAGTCTTTGGGTAATATGTCTTTAACTTTCCATTAACATTGTTGCTCTCTTGTATAATAACAATTTTTCATTCTTACTTAACCTTACCCTTTACACGAGTTAACGTATCCAGGATAAAATAGATTAAATTAACTAAGTTGTCACTAAACTTGTACATTTAATCAAGATTTACGATATTATTTTTTGTGTCTAGGTAGTGACATCTACATCGCGATTATTTGTAACTTCTACCCACTTCACTCTTTATTGGTTACCCTCAACTGCATTTTTTTTACATCTTTTTGAATATTCTTTATCAAAACACTGATGCACGTTTTTCCTTAAACATGTTTTGTCAATGAAATAAATAACATCTTAGTTATCAATCAATCATTTGTTTTTCATTGAATTTATGTCGCATTTATGATCTGTAAAAATAGGTATACCAAATCACACATCCAATATGCCTAACAGATCTAAGTTTTCGGACACTAAAAGTAATACAAAAGTAATTCTATAAAATAACTGATTTTCAATATTAGATGATTGAAATGTTAAACTCCCTTCTATGTAAATATCTAAATCTAAATAACCTACTATGTATCTATATATGAATCTTCGTGCATAACATGTGAATTGAATCCGCTTTTAGTTTTTAATTCTCAATGTCTTAATCAGCATGCGTGTAAGATGTAAATAACGATACATAAGAAGAATAACACTCGCCCGTTACTCAGAACGGTAGGAAGAGATTACGGATTTTTCATTCTTCGCGATCCTGGCGCAGATCTCTCGCCTTATCTCTATCGATATAGTTTCTACTGTCCGAACCTAAATCGACCTTCACCAAGCTAATAATATTATAAAACTCATTTTATAATAAATTTAGTATATTAGAAAATATATTAAACATGGGTTTTCAAAACAAATCCTGGACAGAACATTATTAATTATTTAAAAAAAAATGATTTTTCATTAAATGTCGCAACATCAAGATAATAAGAAAATGTTATACTGGATTTAAAGAAAAAAATATATAGAATGTGCAGACGTAGGGTTGTCTATTTGTTACCTGGACAAACTACTAGGCTGCCAGGTATAAACAGGTATGTCGATACCAGTGACTTTCACTTGATATGATTATAGAAAAAAAATTATATCAGCATAAGCGCTGTTTTATTGCGAACACGTTGATGTAGGGTTGTCTGAAAAAAATTTGGTCCTAATAGAGGTTTGCGAATTTCAAAGATTTAAATTTCAACGCGTGTGGAAATGAGTGACAGAGAGATCCGAGGTAAGTATACTGTGTAATAATTAAGGACCGAACATTGCAGCCGTCTCCGATGAGACCTTGAATTTAAAAAAGTGCTCTCGGTACATGAACTATGGAGGGTAGGGGTACCCCTACTATTAGGACCAAATTTTTTCATTAAAAATATTCTGTCCAGGATTTTTTTTGAAAACCCATTTTTAATATATTTTCTAATATACTAAATTTATTATAAAATGAGTTTTATTCTATTATCAGCTTGGTGAAGGTCGATTTAGGTTCGAATCTTAGACTAATACATTAATCATCGATACATACACCATACGCATCATGTATGCGTAAATGTATCGATGTAGATCACGTCGGTTTCGGGGACTCCTTCTATCACCTTTCTTTAGGACATAATTGATTTGATCGATAAGTTTTTTGTATCTTCTCCTACCAATTCTGCCACTCACTTTTGTAACATAGATTTGTTTTGTCACTATCTCTTCATTCAACTTTGCCGAACGAGAATAATGTGTTGTAAAACATATTATGTGTGTACGTATAAAGTAATAATTATATGACAAGATTGGAAATCTAGACTGGGACAACATTCGAAATTCGCCTTGTCTTTGGTTCATTGCTGCATATTTTCTATTTATTATTTTATCATTCAGTTTTAGTAATGTTGCAAAGTAGCAAACAACGACTTTTTTTTAAAAATTAATACATTATAAAATCTAATTGTATTTACAAATCATCCGATTAATTGTCCCTGGCCTGCTTCATATAAACACGTAGTGATCGTAAATATGGAAATTATTTAACAGATTTCCGGGGCTACACAGCTCGTCGTAAATGGGCGAAAAGTCGCGCGCCCCCTCCGCCCGCGCACTCCCCGCCGCCAGCACCGCAGAACATCATGCAGACGTTCTCTGTGCAGGAGCGCGCCGCGCAGCTGCAAACATTCGCAGATCAGGTATGTTTCTGGCAAGATAGATTCATTATTATCGAATTCATGTGAATAAAACTAATAAAATTTAGCTACTACGATATTTAGTGTTACGGGTAAGAAATTAAGAAAATATAGTTTAAATTTTAAAACTAGAGTAGAATTTTTTGGAAAATTCTGGTTTTAATATATTATGATAAACATGTAGATAAAATTAGCACAATTTAAATACTTTTTTTAAATATGCTCTGCGAATAATTCGTGTTATGTTGTTGGTATTGCTGCTGTAAATAATTGATAAAATTTAATTTTTCTGGCGTGAAGCGGAGACATTCTAAAACGCAACGCGAACCGCCATTTTAAATTAGTTGCATATGAAAAGTAGGTTTCCGACTTCTTTCAAAAGATGTAGTAAAAAACCACATTAATTATTCCAATAATTAAAACTTTGTACTTTTCCAGGCGCATTTTAGAAATCAAGATGTTCACAAGAATCTCAGACGGAACAAGCCTGGCATTCGGTTGATAAATGTCGAGCGTCCTCCTGAAGAGTACCGGCCGCCGCCTGGTTTCAGTCTCATACCGGCCATTGTGAAAGGAAATCCGATCCAAGTCGAACGAGATGCTAGTAGACTTTCCAGGTAATGACAAACGATATTTCTGACTGACTTCATGTCTAATATGAAACCTAAAAGCTTACTAAAAAGCAGACAGTGATCGCTAAAAAGCCGGCCGTCTATGACTATCTCAATTTATTAAGTAAAGATTCAACAAGTTTTTGTACGATTTTAGCAAGAAACTCTATCTTATAATCTATATATCTTATTATCTATTATTTATTCTTGGTAACCTTCATTGGTAACTTAATTCCTCAATTTGCTTCATGCTTTCAATATTGGCCCCTGGATTAGTCCTTCGCCAGAATTTTTCGACAGTTCCTCTAAACCGTGGGACGTCCCATTGCGATCTAATAAATATATGGAGTCCAGGTATCCGAGGTGCGTTAATTATCTTTTTTTATTTCTGTATAATGTATGCGTACATTTTAAAATATTCTAGTTGTTCACTTAAACATTTCTGTATAGGTATCAACAAAATGGGAACGATAAAAGTTACAATGAAGAAAATCGTCTGCAACCGAATCAAAATTGGCAAAATCTGCCTTGCAATAGACAATGTGGAGGTCTAGTCAGGTATGAAGAAGAATATAATTTTCAAAGATTTTGGCCATAAGCTAATCATATCTCTTAATGCATGCATAGTCTTCTGGATTATTTACAAAGGGTATGAAAACAACTTTATTTTGTATGTGTTTCAGTGGATGTTTTTCATTTCGTTCTATGCGTACATCAATTACATACATATATACAAATCAAAGGCTAAACGTCATTAATGTCTACATTTATATTTCTACATTATAAAAGAAGAATAAGAAAAAGAAAAGAAAAAGATACCTCGATTCTTCCCCAATGATTATTAATTCTGCGAAAAAAGGATGAGAGTGATTGCAAAGAACCATTTCTTAGAACGAATCACCAGTCAGTCACACAATTGGCCACATTTATCGCTAGTAGAACTTTGACTTCATGCACTTTAGGAATCCTTAAAATTAAATCCATGTAATTTGTAGAAACGTTAATCATAAATTACGCTCAAAGTCCTAGAACTCGGAGGATATGGATGTATTACAGGAAAATTAAAATTATATATTTGTTTTTTTTTTTCAGCAATAAAATAAATGAGCTTGTTAAGCAAACACAGAAAGCGGGTTCACCTCCGAGGATCACGTACCAGCTCGCGCGCGATCCTGAGTCGAGTTTGCGCAAGATTCTCAGAAATTCGCCGGAAATACTCGCCACGCCCGTGTTCACTTCCGACGATGATTACACGGAGGGTCCGTTCCGTTTCAAGCAGCTTCTTCGGCCTACGCTAGGACCCACCGAGAGTCTCCGCAAGCGGAAAGTCCGCAATCCCTCCAGGAAGAACCCCTGGATGTCGGACAGTTCACGGGACAGTTCTGGGTCGAACCAAGCTCTTTATAACAAACGTCGACCACAAATCAGTATGGGAGTCTATTATAATTAAATACATTAAACAAACGTTTAAGGGCCTTATTATACGTTTTCTAGTGGGTTTATTGGCACTTTTTATGCAATTAAGTACCAAAACAGCATTAAAATCAAATCAAAAAGTATATTTATAATTTATATTAATATTATACATATTACGTCTCATCATATTAACAACCAAAGTTTTAATTAAGCATAATTATTTAGTAATCGAATTATTTTGTCTTGCTACCCAAAAATAATTTTAGCAATTATATAAATTAACTTAAATGTGCAATTGAGATGTGGTCTAAGAAATGGAAGCGTGATGTATTTTAATCTAAAAATCCTTTCAAAATATCTTAATGGATATTCCTTATAACTGAAGTGTCAAAAATGTTCGCAATTACTTTATAAAATTATTTAAGGAATTCTATGAAATATTGTCATGAAAAGAGTTTTTATGAGTTTTAAAAAAACGTGTAAAACTATAATATCAAGATAATATTAGAACTTTATGTTAATTTTCAATGAAGAATTCAATTTCAAATTTCAATACAACAATTATTGCTTTGGTTCATGGATGGAAATTTTATTAAAGAAAGAAGAAAATAAAAACGTTACCTTTTCACCTACTTTTATTAAAACAAGATGGATGAATCATTGATGAGTTTTGTGATAATGTGCCAATGATTATTATTTAAGTGATTAGACTTTAAGTTGTTATGATTAACCCAATAAATCTTCTCGATTAAATTTTCGTTTCATTTCATAAACTACAAGCTATTTTTCTTCAAAAGCGTTAATGTGGACTCAGAGCGATGATTCAACAACATAAAACAAAAATAGTTTAAAACTTCCACGAGTACGTACATAATTGGCGTTCGCAATCAAAACTAAATAAAACACGTAAATCTGTTGTTTTATATTCCCGCAAGAGTACGCGTTAACACGCAAGCTCGTGTTTAAGGCGGGCGGCGGCGAGCGGCACGCGTGACGCGGACAGAGCAGCACACGCGCGCCCGCGCAGTCGCGCCCGCGCTAGCCATGGCGGCCGCCGGCCCGCCCGATCTCGACCTCTCTCAGATAAAGACGCATTCCATCGAGAAAACGCTACTCCCACTCATCAGACAGGTACGCTAACTCGCTTGCAATCCTCCGCCGGCGGCGAGTGCAGCGGCTCGAGTCGCTCTCTGCGACCGTCACGCTCTACATTTTGTAGCTGCACCGCGCTAACACACTGACGTCGCGAACGAATCGCTGACGTTATAGCGCGATAGTTCTGACTTTTACGCCATTTTCAGAGTCGTAATACTATTTTGGGATCTGTGCAATCGTTGCCCCGCGACGTCGCAGTGGCGGCTTACGTCACATGACTTCGAAGTTTCCCGCCCGACGACTATCTGTTGCTTATTTATCGCGCCGTCGCAGTGAGTACGCTCCGTGATGGCGCATCTTTCGAATGCCGTTAACTTCTTGTTGGAGAAATTGTTATTTTAGACGATTGTAGTATATAAGTTCTTATATAGTTATAAGTTAGGGCATGTTCGTAGTATTATTAAGTGAGGTCATGGTAGACAGGTAGGAAGAAGTAATGTTAAGTGTGAGTTTGCGTAAGTGTTGGGGCGGGCGGCCACGTGTAGTCGGTATGGTGTGGGTGTGGGGCGCGGGGCGGGGCGGGCGCGGATCGATGGCCGGGCCCGGCAGTGCCGCGGCGGACGCGAGCGGGGCGGCGCGGCGCCGCAGCGACACTCGACCTATTCGGCACGTGCGTGTCCGCGCCCGCGCTAGCGCGCCTTAACACGCGCGATCACCGCTCCCACACTCGACGCGCGCTTATCCGCTATGGACACGCTCTCCGATGATGATGAGTTCGCACGCCGGGAGCCCCAGGTACGTTTGTAGAAAATGATTAAACCCCCAATTCGAACATTTTTAATGTTTAGTTACTCGCTGCACGATCACAATACAATATAATAAAAATAATGTGCAACAAGTGCCCCCAGGTATGGAAGAAGATCGCGTGAAGATACAACCTTTATTGGAACACGCGGTGAGTCCCACTGCGAGATTCATCTGCGTCTTAAACGATCAACGTCTTCCGAAACTGAGTTGTTAAACAGACGTCAATTGATATTTTTAACTTAATAACTAGTAAACATTTTAGTAAATATGGAAGATATTAATTTTTTGATATAAAATTATGAAGTTTAAAGTCGACAAAAAGTTTTACCAAGTTTAAAAAATATAGATTGTCACCTAATATTAATACTAATAAATAATAATATTAAATTATAATACTAACAAATAATAAATTAATACTAATAGATAATACCGTACTAGGATACCAGATAGAACTTTTACTCTTGGAAGTTTGGTGGTTTTATTAACACTATGTTCGAAATTTAAAATTAAAAAAAAAACTAAATGACATTGGCGAGGGGCTTGCACTTAAGCACAGTCATTAAATAAAGTAGTAACTGATGATACTTTGAAGTATCAATGTGATCCGAAGTTTATACATGTACACCTACTTTAAGATACACTCACTTGCTTATTTACATAACTTGTCTGTCTTCCACTATTAATAAAATTTAATTATTTTTTAATTTATATAAACGTGTATATTCGATTTATATAAAAATATCTTAGTGCTGAGCCCAAGGCGTCTTTTTTAAATGTGACTATGCGGTTTAACTTCCGTCAGCGTTCCTCATAGAATGAAAAACTTAATCGAAACAAAAGGGGAAAATTGATCGAGTCATACATTATCTTGAACTATGATGAAGATAAGCACTGAGATGGATGGTTATAACAATTTCTAATTGACTAATGCATAAAACTAATCAAATAATGCAATCTTCAGCTGCATGTATATATGTATATTATCATCATCTGCTTATATCCGTCCACTGCAGGACATAAGCCTTCCCAAATGCCTTCCACGATATGCCGTCCTCCGCTTTCCGCGTTCAGCTACTTCCTGCCAACCACACGATGTCATCGGTCCATCTGGAAGGACGGCGCCCCACGTTTCTGGTCCCCACTCGTTGCTTCCATTCCAAGATTTTCCTCCCCCATCTGAGGTCGCTAGCTCAACAGATGTGACCGGCCCATTGCCAATAACCTAGTGTTTTTGAGAACGACGTCGTCTACTTTGGTTCTCCGTCGATATTTCTTCTTTGCTCTATCCCTTAGAGCAACACTGAGCATAGCTCTCTCCATTGTACGCTGCGCTACTCGACTTATAAGTCAGCCCTAGTGTCTGATTCCAGGTCTCTGCACCCTCTCATCTATGTATTTATTATCGTTAAAATAAATAAGTCGGGAAGGTATAGAAGGAGGAATAGAACTGTATAAAGCGTAATACAGCAGAGTGACAAGAGATGTAAAACGTGTATCATCTAATGCTTTGTAGTTGATGGAAGCGTCTAACCCATAACAATAGGATGCTACCAATTATTATAAAAATAATACAAAAATATAATATTAAATAATACAAAAAAAGATTTTTTTTTAATTATAAAAATATTCTTCCATTAGGAAGGCTTATTTTTATAGCACAGAATGTTCTAATAAGTCGTGCTATGCTACGTGGTGTTTTATTTATTTATACGAATAAGGGATTGAAGAGGAAGCGAGAGCGCGTACTATTTCACTGTCTGTACAGTCTCGTTTAGATTTGATACTCTAAATCTAGGCAAATAGATACATGGATACATTCATTGGTACCTACAGTACGGATAGGATACGCAGTAGTCATAAATATCTATACATGAAATAATTTCTACCTAAATGTTCATACGACAATTTATTACGGACGGTCTCTTAGGTATAAATTAATATAATGCATTAATATCATACAGTTTTTATATCATACATTTCTGCCATCAGGTGCAAAGACACTACTGGTTACCGTCTATCTATAGTACCTATAATTATCACAAAATTTGGTGAAACGGCACATTGCTTGATAATCCCGATTTAACAATATTGAGTAATCTGCAACAAGCTATCTTTTTGCCCGACTGACAGGAGGGTAAGTTATTTTTTTCACGGGTATGTACACTCCTCGACGTATAAGTATATATAACCTACTCCCCTAATTTTGGAAAATCTTAAATAAAATTATGTAGTTATATTTATGGATTACTATTACACAAAATTGAGGCGTTGATCAATTTATTTTACACTCAATGTTGCCAGCGGTATTCAAGAGATCGCTATCAGGTAAAATAATAATGTTTTTAAAATTTCTTTAGCTATCACTGGGTTCACCGATATTTTATATGGCCTATCATTTGCGCATTTCACATGTTATTGCAATAAACAAATCTAAAATTACCCATGTATATACAAACCAATCTACAAAAACCTGTTTTTAAATTATAATATTCAGTTAAGCAGTTGCAGGCAGACGTATGTTTAATGGCCTTTAATCTGCGTAATCACGTTTTCCTGCTGTATGCCAAATATTCATTACGATCAGTCGAGCCGTTCTTAAGTTGTTACGGGGCATAGACCAGACAAACAGATATTTTTATAGCCTATTATTTGAGCAATAACGTATTATTACTGTATGTAATTTTTTGTAAAGATTATATTGGTGTATACTGCAAACAGATAGACGGACAGATATTTAACATATCTTTTTGCAGCAACATGTCCTTTCTATATACCAACCGTTGGTAAAACCGTTCTAAAGTTAAATCGCGAGGCACAGATAGACAACCAAAATATTTTAAAATGGTAGAATTTATGTCAGTGAGTCATAACATGAATTTATATCACAATATTTTAAAAAACTAAAATTATAGACAGACTACCGAATTATATGTAAGTATAGATAAAATTTTACGGTGCGACAAAACTATAACCCAGACAATTAAATATAAATAAAACTCTAGCGCAATAGAAGATTAATTGTTATTTTAATAATTTTAATATTTAGTACATCTATTACTTTCGATTATTATTTCAATAATTCCGCCTGATAACATTTTATTTTTGTCTTGATTTAAAGTGGCTATTTGTAAATTATAGCCGTTTTCAACTACTCGATTATCTAAATACAGCCCGTCTTAAATTTCCCCATTAGTTTCGAATTATATTCAAATCAGAATTATTATCCTGCTTTTATTATTATCCAGCTTATTAGTTGACCGTTCAAGAATTTCAATATTTTTTTAGTAAAATAATTTAAATCTATTTCGGAATTATGAGTTTCATCAATATTTTGCTGAAATACATAAAGGACCAGCAATTTGCATTGTTAAAAAAGTAATCAGTTTATTTGTCATGTACATGTACCATTTACGACTTACTTACTGTTCAGCACGTAATATTAAACTTCGTTTTTCTAGGTATTTCACTTAAAACTTCAAGTAGGTAACAGTGTTTTCTTTTGGATTTTCTTAGATTTCACATATGAACATTCAAGTATAATATGTTGAACCTTTCCTTAATTATTAATAATACCAGTTTCCACTGCAACTTGTCTTACTGTGTGGCTGTAGGTCGGCCAGTTGTACTTCTTTTACCACAATTTTCGGGATCCATTAAAAATTGCCTTACAACACGATGACTACTATTAATTATTTATTTTTTAATTCTAGTCCTAGACCAATTTTTAAAATTCAATCATACGCTTACAGTCTTTTAATTGAACTTAATTCCTCATTCACTTAAATGTCAGACCAATTTTTAAAATTCAATCATACGCTTACAGTCTTTTAATTGAACTTAATTTCTCATTCATTTAAATGTCAGACCAATTTTTAAAATTCAGTCATACGCTTACAGTCTTTTAATTGAACTTAATTTCTCATTCATTTAAATGTCAGACCAATTTTTAAAATTCAGTCA
>DWLR01005768.1:0-10645 GCA_018246295.1 Papilio alexanor hazarajatica
TCGAATTACACCTCACTCTTCAAAATCGGTCCGGCCGTTTAGGTTCTCAGAGGTCACAAAGGAACATATATACATACATACCTATGAGGTATAGGTTTTCAATCCAAACCCTAAAGATTATAAATAGTAATGACGTCTCATATTTAACCCTAAAGTTCTCATAAATTCCAAAGTATTTGCGAAAACCAACCTTTTCCCTCATTACCTTATAGAATTAGCTATCCATATTACATAATTTCACTTCATTCTATATCACAATTTCAACTTAATGCTTGTTACTAATGATCATACTTGGAATATTCATTAAGTATGTCTTATTTAAAGCGAGCGCTGCACGCTCAAGAGTTCTTCGATTAATTAACTGGTGATTGGTAGGTACGGACAGACCGACCCACTTCTACGAACACCTGACTGCGCGCTCCATCGACTGGGTCAAGTCAATGTATCCATCATGCAAATGTACCTTAGGATATTGTTACACAACGTGTACTAGTAATACTTATATACTTACAATTACGAACCTACAACGATGATTGACCCAAACAAGACAACAAATTATTGCCGCTGTAAATCGAATACCGGTTACGATCTCTTTTCACCAAGATTATTGTTATTGTGACTCTGTGGTCGTAAAGCTGTGGTCACATAAAAAAACAAGATAATAGAAAGCTGTTTTTTGCATGCAGGCATTTGTTAAATAATTTGATACATTTGGTATATATATATATATCCCAAGCTTAAAAATTATTTAATTATAATGAATGAGTTTAATAGAACAAGCAATAGTTCATTAAAAATACATACAAATCTATATATACACATACTCGTAAAATAAATTAAGTTTAGTTAGTAATCTCTCTTTTAGCGGCCTGCCATCTTTGGTAGTTTTTTATTTGGTAGTAGTTTGTATTTTGATATAGCTAACTTACAAGTGCTGGTAGGACTGAACTTGAAATTTTATTGTTTATTCAGCCACGTCGCTTATCCCAACCAAAACCTGAGTCTCGATACGATTTTAATAACAATATGACATTCCTCTAAATGTCTGCCGACCCAATTTCCGAACGAAATTTTTAGTTCAAGCGTCCGTCCGCTAGCCTCGTCCGTTGCTCGCATTTTTAATCAACATCCCTAGAATTCGTTCGAAAATTTGAATAACTGATGAGATGTCCGACGCGAAAGGGTTGAGTTTGAAGTTCGTGCAAATTGTTTAAAAACCTTACTAATCGACCTAGCTAATATATTTCATATAGTAACCGCCTTTCAGCATATATCCATCCTCGCTTTCCATACGAATCTAAAAAAAAGATTTATATTGAATTCTATATTATGTCGTTCCTGCGATTTAATTGATTTATCAAAAATGTATCTCATCATCAAACGTTCGAAATGTTTTTTTATTAAGTGATATGAAATTTTGCAATGCCCGGTATGGCGCGGGCATTTCGCAGTGTGCCCGCCGCGGCCGCAATTAAACGATTTGCATAGCTATCGTCCGTCGACGAGCGCCCTATCACGTTTTTACGCCTCTTTGTGAGCTTTTGTGCTTTGTGCGCCGGCCCCGGGCGCCTCGTGACTGTACACCGCATGCTACAGGACATTTGTATGTACACTCATCTATCATAATATCGAAAATTGTTGCGACGTGTGTACATATAGATCGTTCATGTCTAAATTCGACGATTTTTACGGGTAACGTGTAAATTAAACTAATTAAAGTTAAGATTAATTTTATCTATATAAAATTATTTTTTTCTGCAACGTAATTTTTGGTGCGTTTTAATAAACACTAATATTATAAAAAGGAAAGATTTGTTTATTCTTCAACAGTACACTATGAAATTATAAAACCGTTCTACTTAATTCTTTCACCATTTCAATGTTACATTATCCAGATGTGCCATAAGCTGAATTTTTATATTTTAGTATTAAAGTGCAATATTAAATAACGCTAAAAGTATAAGAAATGTATGTGTAGTACATAAAATATGTAAGTGAAATAAAACTATTTAAATGTGGAAATGCGGAAAGTATGACACAATCAAGAATCACAAAAAAACTTGATTCTTTCGCTCACTGCATAAAACACTGAAAAGTTTAACTTATGTACCTGAAACAGGGATATTGTATCTATGATACATTATTTTCGGGGCTGTCGATTAAGGCCAAAGCAAACAAACTGTCAGTAATTCAATAATTTACGAATAGAAATCCAATAACCGACACAATAGTTCACCCTTAGTAACGGATATAGGATCCAGATTAATCCTAAAAAAAAAACATTGCAACGTTCATAAAACAACGTCGGAATCGGGCCGGCGTCCCGACCGGTCACTTTATTGGATTTTAGCGGAAATTTCACCGGGACAGGGGGCGAAACGGGCGGACCGTTATTTGCGAATGACCTGCATATCGGATTTTAATTATGATTAGTGCCGGACCAAACTGCCCGCTTGCAGAGACAATGGATACACGTACCAGGGTACTCGTCAAAAAAATTCTACGCGTCTAACGATTGAGCTTGACGCATTACGGCTTACAAGCCTGACGAATGATAAGCCAACTGTCAGTGCCATGGCCTTTTAAGCAAATATTGTCTGTCGTCCATCAAAATATGCCTGTGTGCAAAGCTCTCGTTTCGAAAAATATCTGTTCTTTAATAATATCTTTGAATAGTGAACAACAAATGGTACATTTATGGATAAAGAAGTCTTCAACAACCTAACAAATTAAATTAATTAATTAATTAAAGTATTTTTAGCAAAATTGCCATTAAAATTGACAACGGCTAATTTATTTATATTAAAAATACTGAAGGCAGTCATAGTTAAAAAAATTAAGTTTCATTAGACGCGATGCTTCCTCAAATTTACAATTGAGTTTAAATTTAGTCGCGCTGGTCTATACGATTGTTATAAACTTATTTATAGTACAAAGTCGCTTTTTGTGTAAAGCAAGAGATTGTTGGTGTTGCATCCATCTGTAGTCGCGCCCTAACAGCATTAAGAGCTTTCTACAACTTCGTAGTCAAATCAAGGCGGCGCTCGCGTTTCAGCGCTAATTGCTGAAAGGAGAAAACGTAATAAAAGTACCGAGTCTTTGAAGGAAAGAAGCTACCGCGGCCGCCTCGCCGGAGTACATTTTAATAAATTAAAACTGCGAAAAATTCTCATTCCAATATCACTCTATTTATCTTTTTTGCTTCCAACCCGGCGTACTTCCTTCGCCTTACACTGCGTTCGTTTTAATTTATAACGAAGAGGCCATAAATTTATTTTATACATCGCTGATACTCCCGCTTTAATGGAAACAGTTCTAATAGAAATACATTTCTTAATCTCACCAAAATATCACATTTAAACGCGTGGTTATTAATACCTTTCTTGTAGAAAAATACAAGGATACTATTTCCCTGAAAGATAGAAGCGATTGTTAGTGTGTTGATGCACTTCATATGTTACAACTCAGAAGCGCGCGTGTACTCAATGCCCAATACATAGGTATGTAATGATAACAGTTAATGTTAGAATGTATAGTCATAGTAAACTATTTTCCGTGGCCGCTCTCGAGTGCGATGGTAACAATCAGGTTCCGTCCCTTCTTATTGGTTTCTTCTCTCCTTTTCTTTATTCCCCCTGCTTTCGACAACGCGGGAAACACTTGATTCTTGTGATTCTTGTAGATGGAAATGGGTAACTTTACACATAACATCAGTCAGTCAACTTGCTCGTTTGTCTTCTACTATAAAAAAAACACAATGGACTAAAACACGACGTTGTTTATTCATAGTAAGATTAAATTTATAAGTCAGTATATGATTACACATTTTCACATATTCGTTGTAAATTTTCCAGGTGGTGTTAATATCGCTGGTGCTGCTGTCTTGGCGCAGTGGAGCCACGGCGCTCGCCAATTGCCCCGCCGGCTGCAGCTGCAACGACGACACGCTGGTCGTGGTCTGTGAAGAGAGCCGGCTGGACGTCCTCCCAATCGCCCTCAACCCCTCCATACAGCGGCTGATAATCCGCAACAACAAGATTAAAACGATCGACAGCTCCATGCAATTTTACGCTGAGCTGCAGCATCTAGACCTTTCGCACAATCACCTCGTCAACATACCCACGAACAGCTTCGCCTACCAGCGCAAACTCCAAGAGCTACATTTAAACAACAATAAAATATCATCCATCACCAATACGACCTTCCGAGGGCTCAACTCATTAACCGTTCTTAACGTTAAAAGAAACTACTTAGAGGAGCTCAATAACGGAGTCTTCACGACGCTGCCGAGATTAGAAGAACTAAACTTAGGCCAGAACAGTATATCTAGAATTGAGCAGAGAGCATTTTCCGGTTTGAGCGCCCTGAGGATACTTTACTTAGATGACAATCAGCTAAGTTCGGTCCCGACGCCTTGCTTCAGCCTTCTGGGCAGCCTTGCCGAACTGCATGTGGGTTTGAACGCGTTCTCCTCTCTACCCGACGACGCTTTCGCCGGCCTGAACAGACTCACCGTATTAGATTTGAACGGAGCTGGACTCTCAAATATTAGTGAGAACGCGTTCAGGGGTCTTCCGGGATTAAGAAGTCTTAATCTTTTAGGAAATAGATTGAATGTGGTACCCACGCAACAGTTGTCCGGTCTCACCAGATTAGAAGAATTGTACATAGGACAAAACGATTTCGTGGAATTAGAAGTCCATTCGTTTAAGGGTCTCAAAAACTTGAAACTTATAGACATCACCGGCGCCACACTATTGGAACGAGTTCAAAAGGGCGCCTTCGAAGATAACGTAAATTTGGAAACCGTCATATTAGCCAATAATAAGAAATTATCAGTTATCGATGATTGTACACTTTTGGGCCTGCCGAAGCTCAAACACGTTTCTTTAAGAGACAATGCCATTGTAACGCTCAGCGAAACCGTATTTATCGGTAAAGACCTGAGGCAACTAGACTTAAATGATAATCCTATCGTGTGTGACTGCCATATGCGGTGGCTCCAAGAGCTTTTGAACGAGAAAAGCAACTTTACCCAAATCCAATGTGCGAGTCCCGACAACCTGAAGGATAAATATTTGAAGACATTAAACGCCGAAGACTTAGGTTGCATCGTACACGACACCCGACAGCAGACCATCATCTGCGTGGTTGTCGTGGCTTGCGTCGCGACGATCGCAACTCTCGTCTTGATACTGTACCGATACCGGAAGAGTATGCAAGAGAAACTGAAGGATTACAAATGGAGCAAGGGGCGTAAAAACCTTGAATATCACAAGCCGATATCGACCGAGGAGGACTGTATAGTGCGAGGCATCCACCCATCGCAATACCCCGCGCCGCCCCCGCACACCCCCAGCCTCAGGACGATCCCGGTAACGGAACTGTAGCTAGAGCTTTACGCCTCCCCGAGCGTGTTCTTTATGTCGGGCGGCCAGGGCTCCGCGCGCCGGCCGCCGCGCTCGGGGGGCGGCGGCACCATGCCCGCCAACGGCTTCACCTACATCGGCGGCGACGGCCGCGCGCACCAGAGTCACCAGCCCATGACGCTCAACAACGGCGCGCCGGCCCACCACCTTAACAACGGCTCCCTTCGCTCCTTGCCGGATAAGAAGAACAACCGCAACGGTGTCATCTGCCATCCGGAAAACTTCCAGCGCAACCTAGACACCCGCTACTCCAGGAAACAGGAGAACGGGTACCTGCGTAACTCGGAGACAATTATCGGGTTCCCCCGCGACCGTGACCGCGACAGGCACTACGAGCGGGAGCTGCCGGACTACAGCGAGCCCGAGTACTCCATCATCCCGGAGGGCTACGGGCGCGCGGAGGAGTATGCGCGCACCTGCAGCCACTCCAACACCTTCAACTGTTGAGTGCGCGCCGAGAACTCTTTTGAACATTTGTGATCTTGTAATTCTAGCAATAAATCTTCATTCCAATATGTTTTCTATGGATGAACTAAGTCGTGATGGGACGTAGAACTCTAGAGCGGTCAGTGACTTTAGTGGTGTACGTACGACCAGTGAGGACTATCCTGTATCATCTTTGATTTTAATAAGAGAGTACCTTATTTGTAAATTATAAATTTAAGTAGTGAGGGATCTATTTTTCAATTAAATGTAAGGGGAGCGGGAAGACGTTCGAAAGTTTGACTTTCACAGGACACGAGGTGGGTTCGTGATGGCAACGGGCGCATATCACGACCACGAGAGGCGAGTGTCTCGTCCGGCGACAGATCGGACACTGTCCTCTGAGCGACGTGAGTGCGCTCTCGCGACCTGACCACGATCGTACAATGTACAGGCTAGTCGTGTTAAGGTTAGGTAAAGGAGGTTGTGGCAGTTAGTAAAGACCTCCCCTATTATAATTTTTCATCATAACCATGTGATCTTGTATTTTGTTTTTCTTCCACGGCCGTGGATATATTGTATTTGATTTTGTACAAAACCATTCCATAAGAAAAACCTATAAATCTAACGTTTTATTTATAGATACCTAACTATTAAGCATAAAATAAGACACCAATATAAAAAAGAATATTAGAAATTAACGAATGTAAATATATTTATATTGAGATATTTATAAAATTTAATACGATCTTGTTCTTCTAAAATAATCGTAAAATTCTTTTTCCAATATTGTATTGTTTGCAATTCGGACTGACAAAACTAACAACTGCGATGTCGCCCTCGGCTACCACCTATTGTTAATGTCCACACTAAATTCATATTGATTAGATATGAACTATAAAGCACTTTGTCACGTCTCGATCACTTCGTAATGCTCAATCCTAATATAGTATTTTTTTAAAACTTTCACTTGTCGACACTTTTAACCTTTGTCATTTATCCTTAGAGTGTAATGGTGTACTGTTGGGAAAAGCCTTAATTAACCATAGTATTGTTAGACATGAAAAAAACTTAAAATGGTAGAAGGTATATGCAGGTTGACTTTCAGAATATATATATATTTTAATTTCACACACCAGACTCCAATTCAGTAATCTTAAAAAAAAAACAAATTAGGATTTTGTAAACACCTATACATAACTCCAACCCAAAACCTTAAAAAGTGTACACAAAGGATATATACCTCACCTGTACGCTAAATTTCGTAAATCATACAAAATATTTGCGAAAACCAACTTACTGTCACATTACCTTATATCAATAGCTATCTAATTTTATATCCATTTTTCTCATAACCACAATATTAAAATATTCGACGAAAATATAAAATGGTGTATAGTTCGCCTTCTATAGTTTGTCTAGACTTTAGGTTCTGGGTTGGAATGACAGTATATTACTGTAGCGGTATTTTATCGACCTCATGAGCGCATTGTTAATTCTACTTAGTAAATTGTAAGTTCATTCATTAAGTACATTTCATGTACATTTTTAATTGTACTGGACCGCGGTAAGATCTACATTTACTCAGTTCTATTGTAACAGATATCAAATGACGTGTTAAAAGTAGGTTGAAACAAATTCAATCTGTGATTTATCTTTGACCGTTCACCAATAAATAATAAATGTTTGAGGAAATTATTATACATATAAGTAGTACGAAGCGTAACGCATTTAGCACATTGAGACACAAAAAGGAAGAGAAAACGGAACGCGGAGTTTATTCCATATTAGATTTGGTATCGCATCGTGGGCCTGTCTGCTAAACGGTTTGCCGGAATTAACCATATTAGAGAATATAACAAAGTAACTCGTGTGAACATGTTTATACATTTTTTAATATTTTGACTTTATTTTTTTTTATTTTTACCATATATGTTTATTCGTTTAAAATGAAAATTTTAAATCAATAATACCTTGATACTACGCCTTGATTTTAATCTTGTTGGCGAACGATCAAATTTAAAAGGTCATTTTTACTTCAAGATAAAAAAATCTCTGTAGGTATGCAAAATGTTTAAAACAGCTGTATTATTTTTGTGTGAAGACGGAGAAATTAAAGACTAAATTAATTAAGGCATGCATTAGTGAATGCCTAACGAAGTATACAAGTAATTAATGCATATGGAAAAATCGTGATTAGTGTACTCACATTTGTAATAGGGCATCGCTCATTTCTGTACTTTATTGTAGTAATTACCTACATACATACAAACTCGATAAATATAACATACCTCAAATTTTACCCTTTGTTTTATTTCCTTATCAACAATGCCAGATGTTCAGAAGTATGGACGCCAGATGCGGGGCCAGATATGGACTAAATGACTTTACTACTAAGATTATAAATTCCATTAACGACGACGACGACGAAAAGTGTTGCCAGTTTTTAAATAAAAATGCAAAGGAAAGATTAAGAAGATGGAATTGAGTCATTCGTTGGTACAACTCCAACGAAATAAAACTCTTTTAAAGTTTAAGGTCATAAGTGCGAAATATTAGGCGGTGGGATCGCATCCATCAGCCAAGCGATATCTATTATTCGACCACGACCTTTATTTTAATTTGGATAAAAAAAATCAAAAATAAATAAATAACGAGATATTGACTATCTGTCTCTATGTTTATAATTCAGAAGAAAAACAGACTTTTCGAACTGTTATAATTTTAGATTAAGATTCAGAATACAGATGTATTTAATAAATGATATAAGAATTTAAAAGCGATCGGAAGATCCCATCAGAAACGAAATTCTTTTTATTATTTTCCATTCTTATCATCTTTCAAGTGTAATTTAATATTACGTAGATTTCTATTGACAATATTAGTGTATTTTTGTCAACCCAAAAAGTGAAGCACTCTTTCAGAAAATTCTCTCTCTTTCTTTTGTTAAAATTTGTTAAAACAAAACTGTGTGTAAAATTTCAATATTGTAGCGCTTATAGTTTGGGCTGTGCAATGATGAATAAATTAGGGGTAGGAGTATTTGACTAATACCTATATAACATAAAGAAGACAGATTTGTTTGGACTTTCACCTGATATTTCATCCTCATGCATTTCGAAGTTTCCAAAACGCTGGAACAAATGTTACTCCTTTTATCTCCAATTAACTCCTTATCGATTGCATAAATACAAAGTTTCACGATTTTTTCTTCAATTATAACGAACTCCCTAATAAACTTTCATGCCTTACGAAATAAAGGAACCCTTCATGCCTTTTTTACAACCAGTGCAGTGTCCTATACCAAATTTCATCAAAATCAGTTCAGTAGTTTATGCGTGAAAGCGTAAAAAACGAACAAACTCAAAATCGTATTTACTTATAACTAGATGCTGCCCGCGGCTTCACACGTGTTCGTTACTTATTTTCCTAGCAGAAATTTTTTGTAATTTTATTACGCGACGTCTCTTATTAACATTTATGAGACGATTTTTTTTTATCCTACGTAAAAAACATCTTTTTTGTAATAAAAGGTATCCCATATCCTTAGTGTATATGTGTACAAAGCGTAACAAATAGATAAACTTACATTCACATTTATAAGATTAGAAAGATTTAGAATAATTGATACGAATTGATTGCCTTACTGGTATGTTTACTATAACCAAAAATTATATCAAGGCTTTTTTGTCCTTTAATTTTCGCGACATCTTAGTAAAACGGCGTTTGAAAATTAACTTAAAAAATTGGTAACACTGGACAAGGTAACCTAATACTGTTACATAAAATTTAATATAACCGTTCATTTAATAATAAAAAAACTAACAGATGATTATAACTTAATCGCATCGTGTCTATTTTTCCAATTCCTTATCAAATATACTTTCATGTAATAGCCGATTTTCAAAAGCAATTAATGTGAGCATATTATTATCACCAAAAAAATCAAGTTTTCATTAATAGATTCATCAGGCACCCCACTTGCGATTTACCAATCTATACAGTGGTAGAGTCCGCAACAACATCAGTTGCACGAATGGACCGCTCGACCGGTGAAATACCACGACCTCACAGACGACAGGCGTCAAGTATTCTGCGTTTCGTCTGATGAGTGAGGTGCTGGAGGCCCAATTCTAATCCACTTCCCCTTCCCACCCTTTTTTCCTAAGGAGAGGATGGGAAGGGGAGTGGATGTAACGGAAGGGGGGATGGATAGGAAAATGAAATATCATTTTTCTGTTTATTTCTGTTATGTAGGTAGTAGTACATAAAAGCTGTATACCATCTCTTATGCACAGTGACAGTCGACGAATACACGGAATACGAAGCGCAACCTGTTGTTTATTATCCCGACTATACACCAATTTCATCCTTCCCATTAAAGGTAGGCAAGGCATCAGCAACTCATTCGCTTGTTGCAGTTGCCTTGCCGGTAGTGGTCACTTAACATCAGGTGACCTGCTTGCTCGTTTGCTACCTTCTTCCATAAAAAAATATTATGTAACATATCTATATAAAATCCAAATCTAGGTCCTGGTCAAATATCAAATGAGGGTTTAAATTTTTTATGCCAGATCTTGTACTATGTGAACGACTGTTACCATCTATTAGCAGAAGGTTTAGCGTATATAACCTTTTTCGGTTAAAGGGCTTTTTCCCCAAAACAGAAAAGAATTTGATTATCTTCTATAATTTGATATAGAAATTAGCCACCTACTACTAGGGGTGATCCAAAAGTAATGATAATCGGTTACTTCAGGTCCGCATAAAAATCCAAAAAAAATATTTTTTGC
>DWLR01005769.1:0-10645 GCA_018246295.1 Papilio alexanor hazarajatica
TCACGCTCTATTTATATACTGTGGTGAAATGCTCTAGAAGCTTCTACATTGTTCTAGCAATCGATCGAAAAAAGTCGCGGGTTTATTAGTTGCCTACCTAATATGTATAGAAGAAGAAGAATAGAGATAGATTTTTTTTAAAGATAATCATGTTTAATAAAAATATGAATAAACGTTAAAACTAAAGCTTGTGCAAAAAGAAGGTTACCGCATAATAGTCGAATGGTCGATTCGAGCTTTTTTATGGAAGAAGATGGCAAAAAAGCGGATGAGTAACCTGATGTAAGGTGACTGTTACCCCCAGCAATTATCTGCAAGTATCTGCAACAAGTTAATGAGTTGTAGATATGCTGCCTACCTTTATCGGACAGAGGGGAGTATAAACAAGAAAAAAGGATTTTTCTTATCGTATTCATCCCGCCCCCCTCAAATCCACTTTACCTTCCCAAAAAATTTCTTATTGTAAAAGTAGTAGTTTTATGTGATTGTGCCCTACTCGCGATAATCCTTCACGCCATATGTATTGGTCGCGTTATGGCGCGTCGGCCATGTGCTACGTCATAATAGGGTAACTTGCTGCAACTTACAATGATGGGCAAGATTACAGGGAGAGAGACTCAGCCTGTTTAGGCTGAGTTTCTTCGGCTGTTTAGCCGAAGGATCGTTTCGCCTCGCACTTAAACGGGATACATTTGCGAAGGTAGCGGTCAACCTTTTGCATTGAAGAGGGACTAGAAGAAGAAGACTTTTTGGAATCCTATTACTGTGCTATAATAGACGTACAACATAAAAGTCTGCCGTCATCAAGCTTGTTGCGTTCAATTCAAAATAAACAATACTTCCGTTGTGTTAATGTTCATGAAAATGGAACCTTTAAATATCACTGTCTCTTTCAAATAAGTTACCGGAAGTGATACAAGAAATTACTATTGAACGGAAACAGTTAATTGCGTTAGAAATCGACCGCGTGTCCGGATTGATTTAAGCGATGGCTTCGCTACTAACATAAACGGAATAGCTTTCCGACGGCAGCTCGATGTGATGAGCACGTATAAAAATTGTACCTCCTCCATAATGTTTAATATGGTGAGAGTAACAATGCCTCTGCGTCATGATTGAACAAATATAAGAATTGACTTGGTCTATTTTTCATTCGCTCCTCGACCGCGTGTGGTAAAGTATTGGACTTAACATTTGTGTGAAATTTAAAAAAAAAGACCATTTGAATTCAGATTTGGTTATTAACCTATGTGCGATGTCTTGGAATATTACTTAGACAAATATTACATATGGATATGACGGGTCCTCAAATGTAATTCTCGTGAAATATTTCTTCTAAAAAAATAACAAAATTTTATTAAGGTCCGATTTTTACCTTTTAATTGCTTCAGCGAGAGCTTTTGACACAAGACAAAAAGCTCTCGCTAAGAAATAAAAATTACGTAAAAATTACTTTAAAAAATCCTGCAGAAATTGCATCATAAACTAAAAATTTCGTCCGTCGATAATCCGTACACTTAACGTGGATAATAATGTTTAGTAACCGTTTATATTTAAACTTTGGAAGGGATCGAAATTCGTGTCGTAACTAGCCGTTGCCGCAGCAGTTGGAATATTTCCCAGGTGATTTCTTGTAGCGTTAGTGAAAGTAATCAATCATTATGGACGATCGTTCCTTACCTTTTACGTTGATTGCGCTGTAACGCAAAGGACATAGGCTTTTATCATAATCACATTGATTAGAGCCGCTTTCACCTAATAACGTTGTTCTCAAAGGTACTCGCAATAAATAGTAAATCGAGTATCTTAAATTACCTTCGCCTATAACTCTGTCATGTTTTTATGCCATATTTTACGTTCGTAAAACAATTCTATGCAACTCTGTTAAGAACTAATAATTTAGTATAAACTAGTTAATATGAAGATAAAGAAATTATCTATCTCTCAATTATTTTACATTTCTGGTAACATTTTCACATCAGTTACGACTCTAGCTATAAGAATGTAAAGTACAGTATTACGTAATAGTTTTTTTTTTCAGCAATTTTGTTGTATATAAAACATCGTTGAGTAACATAAGACTGCAATTGGCTGAGATAAAACTAGACAGAAAGGAGTTTCAATAGTTTTCCCTGAAGTTTGTTTTCTTCCTGATTTATTTGTTCACTAGTATCGATCGGATTGGGAAAACATTCCTTTGAAAAATAGGGACGTCGGAACACCCTTCGACCAACCGTAAATCAGACAAGGAAAAGGTTACTGATTACGATTTAGAAAGATTAATGTTTGACTTAAGCTCCGCAAGGAATTTTCGATGCGGAAACTCTGAAATTATACTCGAAATGTTTTCTTATTTCAAACAAATTTCGACAGATTATAAATTGATGGATATTTTATAGACGACTATAAACAGAACTTAATATTAAAACGCGGAAAACTATTTATTTTAATGGTAACATCAAATCAATGGATTAATTATTGAAATAATATACACGAATTCAATCTAACATAGATTCTATGAAATGACTGCCTTTATAATAAATCTGCATTTCACAAAAAAAAAGACGAAGGACATTACAACTTTGGTGGTATGTGAGAAATAAGGTAGAGAGTGCAATCATTTTTGCATTTCTGCGTGGGCGCTTTTTTAATCCGTAGTAGAATTATCGAATGCGCCCGATAGTACAAGATATAATATGTATAAGATGAAAATGTAAGCTTTGTTTATACAATAATATACGCTTATGCGTGGTAACCAGTTTCGCCATGTATGTTAAAAGTACGTATCAGTGCAAAGCACAAATTTGCGAACGCCAGGAGTATTATTTATTATTCCGAGAGCATAACAGATGAACGTTAATTTATGAATGACATCTCATTAGAACCTTTTGAAGCAGGTGTGACGCAGGTTTCATGTGACGTCACAAAAAGCGACATTGTTACCCTTCATATTTTCCTTCATCGCCGTTATAATATTTAGAATGATAACTCTTTTTTGAAAATAATCATTTATAAATATAAAACATACGTAGTAAAAATGTGACTTTTTCGTGATAATGGACCAAGTCCACTTTGACAAATGCAGTTTGTCATGTCAGTTTTCTGCGAATACAGACTCAAATTTTATGAAGAAACATTTTCAGACTTACAATTTGCTTTCATAAGTTTATTTGTGTGAGCTTTGAGAACATGTCTGTCATTCTAATAAAGCACAAAAATATTTACACATCCGAAGTTTACGACACTAATAATTGCTTAGAGGTGTACAATACATGTTTGTCATATTTCGAAAAACGTAAAATTTAATCACCAGATTGCGTTATTCAAGAACTTTATAAATAAAACAAAACGATATACGTAAGCCGCAATTTATAGCCGCCGTACTCAAATAAGTAAGACTACACTTAAATATTTACAATAGCCATAAATACATATATAAAACAATGCTTAACACAAACCACATTAATATTATGTATTTATTATTTATGCATTTAACAAGCAAGTATAATGTTATGAAAATTCCTATATCACACGTGAAATCATAATATCATATCATAACAAATGGTAATCCCGTAATAAATGTTTTGTTTTAACTCGATTTTTATGAAAACATCGCTCTTTCCGCCTCGTGACGTGATTAGGTTCAGTGAACAGAATCCCGCATGTTTTTCGAGAATAGCTGAAAACTGTAATTACACTTCATGAATAAAAAAAAATTATACTGGGCTGAAAAATGGAAATATTTTTTTTATTATTTATTCTTATTATAATTTTTAATATTCAATTTATCCTCAAAAAATATGTGTGCATTGCTATTCAAAAAATTATTATCAAATGAAACAAACAAAGTCAAGAACCTTAAATAATGCGACTCTGCTCCCAAAATCTTCGGTCGCTCGGCTCTCACACTTGTTACTATATTAACATAGAGAATATTCATATTTGTTCAAAAATGTTGGTGAATGGCAGTATAATAGAGGGCGCATGCCGGGGTCGGATTCGGAACCTACCGAGTAAAATACAAACATTGCATCTACACTAGCATCAGATTAACAAAAACTTTTGTAGTAATATTTGTAACCAAACAACCTTACTTATCGTAATTCGGTAGCAGAAAAAACGTGTGGTACAGATTAAGCTTATTTATCAACGACAAAGCGATAAAACGGGAAGGAAAATTATTAAATTATAGATGACACGTTTAATCATGATAATACGGTGCTCGGGTGCGGTAATGGATGGCAAAAATCTAAAGCATTATATGTGAGCCCTTAAGACGAAACAGGCACGAGTACGACCCAAGCTCAAAAACTAAACCCTTAAGAATGTTTAATTGATAGGAATAACTTGCACATCGTCATGATAATTTGCTATTTTCCCTATTGTGGTCTACCATTCTAGCCCTTTTGGTAACAGAAACTTAAAACGTTTCTCATTTCATATTCAAATACTTCAAGCAAGAAATAACCGCTGCTTATGAAAAAGTAACGTTACAGTTAAACGTTGCATATAATATTATGATAGTACGGATCGCAATTTTCTTAGCATACGAGACTTTTATCATACTATATTTTAGTCTTATGACCAGTATTATAAACAGGGTTTTATTTATTCTCAATAAAGAACCTAGAAAGTACCGTTTGGTTCCTTTATTCTGATTATGATTTTATAGTAATCAATAACCGTATTTCCCGCTACATGAGAAAAAATACAAATTGTATCGTATTCATTTTCATTAACATTATGCATTGCAGATATTTAAATTTCATTTAAAAATGTCATACTTATTGTAATTAAAATACGAATGATTCATTTATATAGTCACCAAGCGTGTATAATTTTTATTCAGTACTAATGCTTTGACGCTGTTTACAAATGATTTTTACATAATATTTTACATAGAAGAACAGTAATAACATTATGTTTGGCAATATTTGATTTAGGTTGAAAGTTATATAGTCTTTTTTATGCGTACGTTTTAATTTTGTTTTCAATAAAAAATAAAATTCTTCATCTGTATCTCATGCGATGTAGATTGAATTACTTTGCTGGCGCAGTGACCCGATGTGGGTTTTGACTTCCGACACAATAGAACGCCATAGCCGCCTGTCTTGCACCGCCTCCTGCCATTTAACTGTTTGGAGCTCGCGCTTCGTGGCTATTCGGGGCTACTATTCCTCTCATCCTCAGCAGGGTACCATCCAGCGAAGTCTCTGGGCTTTGGCTTCTTCCATAGTATTTGATTCGCCTACCAGCTTCTCGATTTCCAAATTGTGTCTGGCTCTCCAGCTCCCATCTTCTCTCTGGGTCGGACCCAAAATCCTTCTCATGATTTTCTTCTCCGCCAACAAAAGCTTTCTTCTTATATTAGAGTTACTGTCCAGGTTTCGCTGCCGTTCATCAATATCGATCTTATCACTGCTTTTTATATCCGTAGACTTGTTGCAAAAATACGTACAACAAAATATATAACAACGAGAGCGGTCAAAATAAAATACATCGTCTTTTTCTATTGCTATTCTAACGTCAAAGAGTCCGATAAACATTAGGTTACTTTTGCCTTGGTTGCGATAGCATCGTACTCACTAATCTTTCTCCGTTAAAATTTTCGCACAATCTTCGGAAGCGTTAATATCTTACGCCGATACTTGACCTTACTTAACAGTTACTTAGACCTGTCTAACAGGTGTTGTTACCTTGGTTACCACGACCGGTATATATTATTATTAATGTCGTAAAAATAAATGGGCGTCGTTAGACATGGATGTGCTGTAAGGTGTACGGGCGCACTTAGGCGATTATATTTAGCACTATCTCGTGTGTACCATAAATGACAAAATGGTGGGTCATGTGGCTTAGTTGCACTGCTAAATCCGTGGCAATCATGTACTGTACAGCTAAGGAAAACACTTCAGTGAGTAGTGATATTATGTAAATCTATAATTTTTCCTAGTAGTTTTATACGGTAAAAAGGTTAACGAGAAGTCACCTCATTTTAAACAGGAGCTTCAAGAAAGAGCGTTGCAGGAAATTTTTGAACTTCGCTCTCTTCTTGAAGGATCCTAAGTAGCAACTTGGTAATTAAAATTAAATCATTTTTTTTTTAAAAAACAACTTTTATAGAATGGCGACAGAACTTTATAGAATAGCGAATGCTTAAATTCAAGGGAAAATTTGAAAAGGAATTCTAAAGAAACGAATTGTGCGGTACATTTATTTAAGAAACAAAAGAAGACGACTTTCCTCCGTCTGCCAGCAGCCCGCGACGTTTTTAATATCGTTTTATTTAAATCTAAAACATTCTTAATTGGAACGCGTCTTTTGTGTGAAATTTTATACTTCAGTTCACACATTTAAGCTTTAATGGGTGGTGTCTATGACAGATACATAATATATTGGGAATATGAAAGTTATAACAATTATCACAATAATTGAGTATATTAATATAAAGCAATGTTTTGACTTCATAAAATAGCGTTATTAAAAAAGCCAGTATTCAACAATGAATATAAACAACAACGACTTTCGCTACTATGTTGTGGATATGAAAATTAACGTTTGCTTGTAAATTTATGCACCGGTTGTAATTAGACGCGGTGTCGACTCACGAATATGTATATTTTTTTGCATAAATTAATTTGCAGCGGGCAGATTGAATTATTTCTACGTGGATCGAAATAATAGAACCTTTTTAGCTCATTCACAGTTGACGTGCTCTTTATACTTACGCTATAAAATATCTTAATATCATATGATTTTTTGATTTAAAAAAGTAAAACAAAATATTAATATTAAGAGCGTGCCTATTATTGTATACAATCGTGAAAAGTTATAACAAAAAAAAATATTTCAACCAAAAACAAAATCGAAATATCATTCAATAACTTGCAAACAAAGTGCGTATTCTTGCCGCGTAACACAAACATAAGTGCGGTTCAATTATTCGACGTTTCGATATTTGGAGTGATGGCTTTTTCTGGGCTTAACTTGAACGCTCTTAAAGGCCTCCATTGTGCGCATCTTTTCAGTTTTCCGGTTAAGGAGGACCGGATTTATTTCTTCCTGGCGTCATTAAATCGTCGGCCTTAATGCACATTAATTGTTGGTCTGGACGAATTCGGAGATATTAAAATAAAAAATTGGATTATGAATTGTTAATGTTGCTTCTTTGAAAAATTTAATCGCTTCATGTTTTATTCAAGAGCTTCATGAAACAGTGTAACAGATTTAATTCAACGTATTTCTGAAAGCGGTTTGCTTTCAGAAATTTAATTTTAGCATTAATTAATTAAAATATAAAATGTATTTACTGATAAAAAAAATTGTCAGTAAAGCTTTCACTGGCAATTTTTCATTTAGTACCAACAATTAAATATTTAATCAGTTTGTTTTTTTTTTTTAGATGCCTCTGCATTTGTAGCACAACGCAGTGTAGGCCACGTAAAAATGGGGATCGACGAGCAGGTGTGGTCAAGGATATGAGAATTCTTCGGATGATAGCGACAATGGATCGATCTTCGTGCCGAACTTAGAACATCTGTCGCTGTTGGTGATAATGAAAATGATGAGTTTTCAAACAATGAATATGCCAGTATCATACATATAGAATGATATTACATATGAATCTGACGTGATGATAATCATTGATTAGAACACTTTAACTATCCCAAGGTACTAAGGTATCCCATGATTACAAGTGAAGTACAGAATTCAAAATTTAATTAAGTTCATTCAATTTTTTGTTATGTGCAGTCCGTTGTGCTTTTAGCTCGGTTATTTATCTTTCTATACTTTATATTTCAACATTTTACAATATCTTTAAATTCCGTTGAGGACAAGACGATAACTATGTGGTGCATGTCATGCATAGACGTATTAAGTAAAGTCTTTAGCGCATTATAGTTTTTTTTTGTAGAATGAGGCAAAGGAGCAGCGAGTCGCTTAACGTTAAGTGAACCGACGCCCATGGACATCCGCAACATGTAATGCATAGAAAAATATATACCATGTTAAACCTACATAGCACTCCCGTAAACCATTTTAGATATAACTGCCAAAGTGTACCGATTAATTGATAACGATCGCCGACTTTCTCTTTATCTTAATTACATTAAATGGCTCTGTTTCCGCCGCTACTGTAGTCTAATGAGATCTAATGAAATTACATACAAAAAAAATCTAGTTATGAACAAAGAGTAGATGTTATATATCTACTTAATGTGTAATTATGTTTCAAGTTAATCAAGGTTTAAGTAATTTAAGTCAAAAGTTTGTCGGTTAAAGCGCGCCGATATCTAACAATCTATACCAACATAATAATGCTTTGTTTGTTTGAACGCGCTAATCACAGAGCAAGTGGATTTTTTTTTGTATTTCATAGCCCAAATACTTACAATGGCAATTTAACAACACACTTCGACATCAAGCTTTGGTCCCGAGGAAAAAGAAAAATAATTGCTATGCGAGAAGGATGTTACAACGCGGACGAGCGACTTGTACCGCGGGCGAGTGAAACCGCATGGCACATCTAGTATAGAATAACGTTGTAAAAAAAGTCCGCGGTGAATCTCAGAGACGCGGGAGTCGGCAACAGCGACGATACATCACAATAAATAACCTTGTGTTGCTACAGGGCAAATTTATTGAAAAAATGGGAATGTTTTTTGATCACAATATATTTTGTTAATACTCGAGAAAAAGTATATTGGAGAAGGTGGAAGTGCTTTGTTTTCATTGTTTGTTATGAGACAGTTTATAATTTTAAAGAACACGAAACCAATGTTTGTAAATACAAGTTATGTTTTCATGGCTTAGCCATGTTCAAAATATCATGCTTAAAGATGTGTTTATTTGCAGATTTCTCACATAAATCACCTGATGAAAACATTGATACTGTTTTACTTAGCTTTTACATTGTTTATTAGATTGCTTACTCGCGGATATGTAAAGAAAGACATGAGCATAGTAGTGATAAACCTGTATTTACGATATCAATGAATTTATAAACATTTAAGTCGGCAGCCCAGTAGCGGCAGCGTCGATGAAGTCACGCAGCCATGTTTGCTGAGCACCCGTCGGCCCGACCGGGATGCACAAACAAGACCGCTACTAAAAACCGTCCCCGCTTTTTTAGTCACAGCAATCGCCCCAGTATCGCCAGGGAACTATACGTAACACTTTGTGTGTGGTATTGTACTTAGAAGTGACCCAGCTTAGATATACCGTGTGTTGTTAAATCTAAGAATATAAACAATACTGTTCTTAAGTACACGAGAATTCAAGTAACTTATCGTAGCTCCGTGTTACAGTCCGACTGATATGATAAATTGATAGCTGCATCGCATAAACGAAGAGTCCAGCGCCTATCTATTTGCAAAGTGATTTCTTATATTTACACGAAGAACACACTGAAATTACAATGCTTTTACGAATAATGTCAATAACATTTTACGGATTATTTAATTGCATATTAAAAAAGAGGACATTACCCGTAAAACTAGTTTCATTTCTTTGCAAACCATTTACGAATTAATTTTAGCGGCATATCATCGAAAATTCTACAAAAATAAAATTGACTCTGACAATTAGTGCGTGGCTACGAAATTTGCAAAGACAACTTTTTAGAATTTAAAGCATTGAATAAAAAAATAGAAATTCTTAAAAATATCCACGTGTTTTACATTCCGTGTAACGAAATTTCTACAAAAAATATTTCTGTTAATCTCAATTCAAACTACTGTTTTATATGCATTCTATTGCTAAGTCTGCAAGTTTAATTTTGTACGCTGATAAATGGTTTTTGTTTTACAAATTACGATGCAAGATATTTCTAAACAGCTTAATAACGGTAAAGTCTAAGATGTATGTAAACTATATTTATCAAAGTTTATATCATAGATACTTAAACAGCAGTACAATATACTAGTATTGTCCATTTTAATTACAAAGCTGGTATTTCTACTAGAAGATTCTCCAGAATTAATTGTAAATGTTTTCTTTACTGTGTAGAATTACTGCGAGAAATGAAATTTTACGTTCACATAAAGTTCCTTTATGGGACTGTTGTGCAAAAATGTTATCTATATAGCAGACGTGGGAAGTTGTATAGGAAATAACGATAATAGTCGTGGGCAATTGTTCACAGCGTAGTTCTTACGCGGTAAATGCATTGCAGCCGTGTTATGACTACGCAACCAACAGACCCCGGCAACTCATGAACCGTGAGTAAATTCGTATTTTTTATCAGGGTAAATTCACAAATAAGTCTCGTTATCGTCACATCATATTAGTGACGTGATTTGTGGATAGATATCTTTACAAATCGCTGACATTTTATGATAAGTGTAATTATATAGATTACAAACTGAGGAAATTGACACGCGTGACAGATACAAGACAGATTTATAGTTATAGTATCTATTAACATACAACCAATTATTTCGTAATACGAGTACACTTTATTTTTTATGTATCAGTGATAATATTTAGAGACTACTTAAATGTAAAAATGTAAATTGTTAATAATGCAATTCTTCAATCCACGATTCTAACAATTAGGACGAAATTTTGTATTTACTACTCTGTGTAAAAAGTATCGGGAATATGTCAATAAAAAGACCCGCGTAAAAGAGGTCGTTCTAATTTT
>DWLR01005770.1:0-10644 GCA_018246295.1 Papilio alexanor hazarajatica
GTTTGACTATTTATTTATTTTTATTAGACTTGCCTACAAAATATGAAATGAGCCTATAAGACTATAAATGTATTATTGGTTCGTCTCAAAATTTGTTATTGAATAAATAACACCCATCTATGCTCGCATCCCAGATGGGTAGACAGAGTTAATGATTTCCTTTTTACAGTCCCGATACACTTTTCTTGAATCTCTAGATTACATTGCGGATATGCGTCCTCTTAATATCATTTTTAGTATTTCAATCTTGTCAATGCTTCTCAATAGTTTAATGTGATATAAGCAAGTTGTTAGCAGGGAAAATGGCAGATCACAAGGACAGTTTTAGAAATGAATATAGATGAGTAATAGTTAATTTTAAAAAAAACCGACATACTGTATCGCTATGAACCTCACAGCGTTCCAATGCGTCAAACTGTTTAGACTACTAGGTCACTAATGAACGGACATACAAAACATTCGAAAAACATTACCATCCTTTTGGATCAGTCGTATATAAAGTTTGGGATTAAGTGGAAGATGACATATGAAGGAAAGGAGAAAGAGTTACTACTTATGTCGGTTCATTGAAAAGAGTGGAAGAAGAAAACTATTTGTACTCACCTCAAAGTTTGGACTGGGTATGAGGAATGGTAATTATTAAGTTTCTAGGATACGGGACATCCTCCATTAACTATGCCGTTCATAGAATCGCCATGGATGTTATGTCCAGGCCAAGGTCGCGGAGGCGGCGGGCGCGCGCAGCCGGCGCCAGCCGCTGCACGACCACCCCCGCGACGCCGCGCCTCCACCGCGCAACGACGTCGCCACGCAAATCACTGAAGGTACACTAAATACCTTTTCATTTTTAAGCGAAAGAAGACAAAAGATTAAGTATTAAAAAGTAATTACTACGGTAATCACTTTTGGTGGCAACCTTTTGAGTTGGAAGAGTCAAAAATTGCAATTTACAAATTTTTTAAAGAGCCACAACTTTTTTTCTTGCCAACAATAAATATTACTTGCATTAATAAAGTTTTTTTCATAAAAAAAGTAATCTATTTATTCACGAGACAAATATCTCAACAATATGTAGAGGTGGAAATGGTGCTTAATCCTCGTTAATCGATTCAGAACGATTTTAATTTTTTTTTTTTATGAAATAAATAATTTTTGCGTATGAAACTAAAGCCGTAGGTTGTCGACCAAAAGATATACGCAAAAATCAAATATTAATTAATCATATTAATTAAACTTAGCCTTAGCATGGAAGAATTAAATTCAATGATACCTCAGTTTAAAATCGGTCAAGCGGTCTACAGGAGGTCAAACTGGAACAGACATACATAAATACCTACCCAAAAAAATCATTAGCCTTTGGTCAGTCGGTCAAAAGGACTGAGCACGAAACCGAACGCTAGGATTGGGAACAACATCAGATAAACTTGAAATACACCCAGTGTTTTTTTTTGTAATATTGATACCTGTGATGTTTTATTGTAATCGTACTGAGATTCGTTTAAACGTGGTTTTTATTTTCTAATTGGGAAAAAATGTCTTACTTTCTTAAACATGTTTATAGACAATATATTGCCTAGAAAAGAAAAAAAAATTTCTTACTGTTAAGTTCGACATTTATAAACGATTTCAAAAATATGTTTTCTCTTAGAAAGGGACATTAAACGGGGGTCCTATTTTCGTCTAACTGTCATTGTATTCCGAAGACATACCGAGGGAGTCCTGAAAACTCAAATATCAATAGATTTAAGATGTTTGAGCTTAATGGAATTGTAAAGAGACGTAACATGGCTAATAATAACTTAAAAAATATTTTAAAAAAAATTAAGTTTTGTTACATGAAGTGATGCGTTCTTGTAAAAGCTGTATATGCGACGGAATTTCTTATGTTCGTCTTATCGTTCATTCAAATGAGTTTTCTGTTTCCAGACTTCCTCAGTTACCAAGTGGAGCGCGACCGCGCGCAGCCGCTCCCTGATGACTCGCACACCAAACAGATCAAGCGACTTAAAATGGTTTGTCTAAATAAAACAAAAATACATTGTGTTACCAACCTAATACTATCCATCCATAAATCTGAGCCTATGATCGTCCCCTGCTGGACATAGGCCTCCCCTATTGATCGCATCATTGGGGGGAAATGTGCCATAATCGCCACGCTTGGCAGGCGAGTTGGCGATCGTAATATGTTCCACCGTACTAAGAAAGGAACCCACCTTGTCACCTTACACCGAGATATATAAAAATTTTGAATTTTATTTAGCTTGCCTTGGCTTATATATGCGGCTAAAATATAAAATTATTTCTTATCGTAACTGGAATTGTTTAATTAATTTTTTTTATTACTTCATTTCTGTCTAAGGTTAAATTTTTACAGCACTATTTTAATAACGCTTCTGTAACAAAAAATATTTTTGTCGTATCTGTGTGCTCTGTCCTATAAACTATACATTGCATTACTGCTATAAAAAATCATATATCATATGAATTCTACTGTATTTTATAGTATTAAGCCTGAGTTCCGGTAGTACACATCTACTTAAACATTTAAGAATTGTCATATAACGTTTTGCTTACAAAAGATTATTCAAGTCCTGTAGCTCTTACGTAGTGTGTAGTATGTACCTAAAAATTAAATAAAATAAAAATATTGTTTCCTCCAAAATACTCAACTAATGAGCAGGAGACTGTTGTTTAAACTAGGGCAATGGCCATGTGTGATGGATCGCCGGTCCCTCGTCTCACGGATTATATTGACATCAATACATTCTGCCCTCTATTTTGATACCCAAGTACTTATCACACCATTGACCAATCTATATGTATGCGTACTATTCAATTATATGGTACAGGGCCATAAATATTGCACATCTCCTACGAAGAGATACCGGACACATAGTATTGGTTAATACTATTTTAGTGATTTTTGGTACTTTATGCGGCAGAGATAACACTCTACGAAGCTGAAATCTACTTCCAAAGGTCGATGTGCAATGTCTATTGCCGCTTACTAGAGCTATGCCTCGATGACACAAACTTGTAAGTGAATCGTTCGCAGATGATAGAGAAACTGACGAAGGAGAAAGCCGCACTGGAGCAGCAGCTGGTGGCCGCCGCGACAGCCCCCGTGTACGTCGCCGCGGGCAGCGCTATCGTGCAGGTAACAACCACACGGACAAACGCCTAGCATAATCTATATAAATACAGTAAAGCTGAAGAAATTATGTGCGACAATAATTAAGGAACGTTAGTCTGTTCAACATCACGCTACGTCCATTAGGTGCGAACAGGAAAGAATAAGAATGCCAAACGAGAAGAAAGCAGCGAGTACGGTACAGCCAATCGGATCTGAACAATTCTTTTTGCATTTGACAGTCCAATTCGAGGAGGGTTTTTTTAATGGGCGGCGCTATGTCGCCCTCTCGAACCCCTAACGTGTGATATGATGACCTTTTTACTTTTTTCTATTTTTATACTTCCTTTATTTCAAAATCCAAAAAATCACACGTAAAACTATTTACAATTTTTATTTCTAATGTCTACTGTGTTTTATTTCTATCTATAACTCTTAGGGCTAAGGATGTGCAGTATTTTATAAATTTGTCTGTTTTTTCTATTACTTAACTATTCGGTAAGGTTATGGGAATGCTTCGCTATGGAGCTGACGATGCGAAGGGTGAAACCAATAGGCGGAGCTAGTCTGTGTATAAAGGAGGGGGATGAGGGAATTGAGGTCCCCGTCATATCCCACCCCAGAACCTTACCCCTGTCTCTCTTAGGCTGGTCTAATAGTCAGCTATATTGTCAGAAGTGCGAGTAATAGAAACATGTGTATTACAGGATCAGCAACTTAGCGATGTCATGAAGGAGAACCAGAAACTGAAGAAGATGAACGCGGGCCTCATATCGTTGTGCAAGAAGAGAGAAAATAGAGCCGCCGTCAAGTTCAACAGGGAGAACCAGGACCCCGCAGAAGAGATCTGAACATGATATTAACAAATTCTTGGTAATGCTAAAACATACTCACATTTTATTACATACATTAATTTCTGTTTATTTAACTTATTATAACTAGAAGCTGGACTTTATTTTTTATAACAATTTTTATTTTAATTTTTTTTTTTAAATTTCACGACACTCAATAATTTTATATTTGGCGCACAAACAATTTGATGGTGCGTTTTGAAGCATCGAGACTTATTGATTCTTAATTGACATTCCGCAAGTGGTATGTGTTCATTTTGTGAAGGATGTGAGATGTTAATTGTTGGTGCCATTGGGAATGAATATATTCAAGTATTATTTAGTACAAAAAGTTTTGTTTTTCGTACTTAAAAATGATTTTGTTGTGCTCTTATTTGTTGTTCTATCGACCAATTAATAACAATGTGACAATTAAACGTAACAATATAAAAAGAGTTCTTAATGTAAAATTATAATTATACGTGAATGTAAAATAAATACTTATCGATATTATAATTGTGATTTTGATGTGATTGATTTATATGGCGTACATTTAATTGTTAATGCATCCGTTTCAAAGTAATAATTAATATTCTGATGATTAATTGAATTGTTTTATTCAATTCCTATTCTTATGATGTTATAGACGAAAATGTTTATATGCAAATAATCAATGGTTTATATAGGACAAATAATAACTAGTATTTACTAATCCCACTGGATGAAGAGACTATGTTGTGTAGAAGTGTGCCACGGCCAAGCGAAATGGGAAAATATTGCCTTTGCTCACACTTCATACGAAAGATACTAAAATCTAATACATTAATTACATTAGACACCATTATTAGTCAAATATATGTGTATATAATGTTCTCACGTATTTACACCTGTTAGTATTGTAGATTTTAATGTAATAATGCATCACCACCATCTCAGCCTATGATCGTCTACTGCTGGACATAGGCCTCACCATTGATCGCATCATTGGAGGGGGGGGAGTGTCATAGTCGCCACGCTTGGCAGGCGGGTTGGCGATCCCAGTATGTTCCACCGTACTAAGAAAAGGACGCTGCTGCCCGTCCACCAGTGGTAACAAACAGACATGTTCATGCACACAAATATTTGTCGAGTGTGGGAATCGAACCCACGATCTGCGTCGTGAAGTGCCAAAATAGGTCCCAAGTTCTAATACTGTCAAGTTATTAGTTACCGAAGATGGTCATGTCTTTTGTATTTTATGACAAACCAACAGTGAAGGTAACCAGCATATAATTGAACAAAATTTTCTGAAGTTTTCCTGATATGTACTCCTATGACAGGTGGTGGGTACATTTTATACTTACAAAATCAATTATCATCTCCCTGCCCTTTTCCCACTCGTGTAAGGTCGACGACACATTTTGTACTACTTTTCCATATAGCCTGAGTTATACGGTAGTTAATACTGTAACTGGTTTTAGCTATATTTACGGCCGGTCGCCTGCCTGACGCCAACCCTCCTCGGGAATATAATACAAAATCAATCAGTAAAATAAATACATGATGATGATGCCAAAAGCTAAACAAAAATTGTAATTTTGTCAGTTATGACTCAAAGTAATTTATTGTTTTTTTTTAATTTGTCTTTATATTTTGTTGTTCAATAATAACAGCTTTTTATGTTGCTTATAATCCGGACTCTTATTAGCCCATCGTAGTCACGGGTTATCCATTATCCGATTCAAGATATCACAAGACGTCCAAGAAAACATATAAGGAAAATAAAATAATAGTTTTTATATCAGTTTATTGGAAAATATAGACGTTGTGTAAAGAAAAAAAATCGTAATCTTTTTTAATCTTTATCTGCGCCAAATACAACTGCATAACTTCCTTCCAGTATCTGAATAACAAAGTTGACAGTATTTTGTTAACATACAAATTGCATCTTTTTTAATCTTTGTTTATGAACGCATACTGTAAATAAGTACGACAAAAAACATTTAAAGCCATAAGCTTTACTTAAGTAAAGCTTAACACACAAGCACTAAGTACAATTTCGAGGTATTGATAAGCACAAAAGCTTTAAAGGAAACTGAATAAGATTTTACTAAATTACTATTTTAAGAAATTATTGTCTTACACGTTACAAAATATGAAGTCCGCTTTCAAAGCTGTAAGGACAACACAATTTTGAATTTGAACTAACAAATCTTAAATCAGATGTTTGCTTATAAAATTACTTTTTTATCTGATTTTATTTTTAAACTTTGTAAAATTTATGATAATAATTTTGACAGCTCACGCCTATGAAGTGTTATATTTTTATTCGATAAAACTACAGATACGATAAAACTACAGATAATGTACTTCTACTATTGATGGGAATCATAGAGAAGTGAACAATCAAAAGGAACAATCATGAATTATCGATGAAATATCGTATTTATATTTAAAAAAGCGAACAAATAAAAAATATCATATTATTTTTTTTGTAAATATTACAGTTATTTGTCATCTATCACGCAATTAACCGTAAAAACTATGACCAAATTCTTTTTTTTTGTGAACACATTGATTAATGCCAATCATGAAGCGTCGTGTCGTCACAAATACTATTAATAAATTATTGACTGAATAGGAGAAAATAGTTTGTTCATATTTACAATCCATACAGGATTAACCATGAAACTATTAATGTTAAGTTCTATTAGAATCGTATAAAAATCGAATGAATTCATTAACGATAACAAACTGCCGCTTCCCTACTGTGTGTTGCCAAAATTATCATCCAAAATTTTACTAAGTGTGAAAGTAAAAAACAAAACAAAAAAAATTACAAGGCATACTCTGGCGGTCTGATTTCAGATTTTTTAGTATCCATCTTTATTGCATGATAATTGTTATATCGACGACGTGTCGACTCAACCACAAAAGTTTTATTGTAACGCTAAAAATTAAAAACAACGAACACATGTATTTGGTACATATTCCATTATTAAATAGTAATATACCTACTAAGCTTGAAATTGATATCCCAAATTGTTACCTACGTCGCCTTTGGATCTTAGAAATTAGTACTTCAATAGAAGTACTAATTTCTTATTTCGAAATAAGTATATTTATGTAACACAATGTTTTTTTCGACTCGTAATTTTATCAGGAAGTATTTCAGTTTGTGACATATCTCACGAAATCAGTTTACATAACGAGAATTACCTAAAACTCCTAAACACTAATCTTAATTAATCTTCACAATAACATCATTGCGGCAACCTATATAAAAATAACCACACATATTTAACAAAACGGAACAGAAATAGGATTTCACTTTGGGTCACGAATAATTAGCTCATTTAGATTGTATTAAGACCCACAGCGTATCACTCACTTTATTACTCGGCCTATTTTTACTAAAGATTACAAAGACAAATTATTTTTTTATTATGAGAAATAGTAAACTTAAATGTGTTGATTATGACATAAATGACACGACTACTGATTTCTAGTTAAGGATAAACACATCAATTATTTTGTTGACTTCTTTCCTCTTATCCCATTCAATGCGATCAGTATGAGTTTCTTCTATTTAATTTTTCAGACGCCTATAAAATAGTTAAAGTCTTGTAGACTAATTAAAAACAAAACCTTCCTTAATCGCCGTAGCAATAGCTTCAACAATAATGACACAAGACTATTGTTTAATTGTATAATATTTAGTCATCCTAAATCTGAGTATCTCCTTCTTCTCCTTTGTTAAGAGAACCAGCAGCATACTGCCTTAAGAGTAGTTCCATCTTAGACGGTAACTTCTCCATATCGCCCCCACCTAGAGATTCTTTAACGCATTCTGTGTTTACTTCTGTTCCATTTCTTTCTTCTTCTTTCTGAACGTTGGCATGTTCTCTTAAAAGAAGTCCTATTCTAGATGGTACATTTTCCAAATCACCTTGTTCTATTCTCTTATCCTCTTTTCTAGTTGGTTCGTCGTTTTCTTCCTTTGTGTTACTGGTGTGCTCTTTTAACAAGAGTTCCATTCTAGTTGGCAACTCCCCTAACGAGTCTTCAGTTTCCGTGACAGGTTTCTCCCTTGGCATTACATTGGATTTGCGATCCTCCATCTGATCAGCGAAGGTTGTCTGTCCTGTCAGCTTCGCCATTTCTGCAGCTAAGCATAGGAAATCCGGGTTGTTGGACTTGCCCATATAGGTCGCCGCTTGAGAGAGATCGCCCATAGCAAGGTGACTAGAATTAACGACGAATTTATGTTATTAATGAAAGCTTTTGACAGAACATGTAAACAAATTAATAATGAGATGCTGTCACTTTTATTAAATATTAAAGAACAAAATATTAGTACATCTAATAATTTAAATGGAATACAAATTAATTAAATCTTCTTAAACAGAGTCCGAAACAACAACATCTGTTGCACGAATGGCGCTCGGCCGGTTAAATACCATGACCTCACAGAAGACAGGCGTAAAGTAAAAAATATTCTGCGCTTCGTCTGATGAGTGAGGTGCCGGAGTCACAATTTTAGTTCTCTTCCCGCCCTTTTATTAGTAGGAAAGGGTGGGAAGGGAAAGAGGATTTGAGGGGGAAGGGGATGGATAGAAGGAAATGTTAATGTTGACCGCTTGCTCGATTGCCACCTTCTTGCATAAAAAATAGCTTGATTTGATAATCGATTAGATATTAGTAACAAATATTTTATTATTTATTACGTATTTTTTTCCAATCTGTGGTGGAACGGGATAAAAAAAGAATTGGAAAACAGTTACCAAATAGCAGCGAGCGGCCAATTCCCGGCTGCAGCGCTGTGCTGCGCCCACACGCCGAGCACGTCTGCAGCGATGCTGTCCATGTGCCTGGAAACAAAGGTTTTAATACAAGAAATACTAGAAAAAGAGCAACCGCACGCACACAATTGGGAGACCGAGCAAGAGCGCCAAACATACGCTAGTGTTATTTATGTACATTTTAAATCAATGATCCAAAACGAACAATAATAGAAAAATTAACTATATGTAAATTAAACGTTACCTACGACATCCATAAATTTAATTGCAAGGAACACCTAAAGTAGTAAAGTTTTCTCCTCCATTTGATTGCATAAAAGAGTTGGAGGGACGACGTAATAAATAAAACACAATGATCAAATAGATGAGGCTTGAGTGTGCAAATTTGTAACAAGAACGGACGACTTGGTGGTCGACTGCGGAAGTAGTTATATAGTAAAGGTAACAATAAGTGACCTGGTGCGGCACAGCACGTAAGCCTCCCTGTAGAGCCTGTGCTCGGCGAGCAGCGCGACGGCGGCCTTCGCGTCGTGCGCACTGAGCAGCGCGCCCAGCTTGCGGAACACCGCGCCGCCGTAGTTACGAGACACTGACACAATCATATTAAACTAATATCAGCTGTGTCACGAGGTTTCATCCACTGTGTCGTCACAGCCTATAGCCACCAATAATTATGTTGCAAAATGCAAAAGAATCACTCAAAACGGGCTAGTGGTTGCTAATATTATCGTGTCCAAACCAACAAACACTTCCACTTTATTATATAAGCATAGATAAATACAGGTAATAGTGTGGGAGAGTTTAACACGCCCATCTCGGGTACTGCGAATAGTTTTTTTTTTTTTTTTAGAAAATTAATAGGCTAATTCACATCAAGCTACGACCTTCAGGAGCTGAGCATAAACAAAAAAATTCTAAGTATCAATGCTAAAATCTTGAGGCACAATTAGTTGCGATTACAAGGACAGCCATGTGTAATGGAATTTTCGTTCTCATCCCACCCCCGAGGAACGATCTGCTGTCTCAAGCGGTAATTCTAAATGAGCATTAAGAAAAAATGATTAAACTTACAGTTTTGCTTATCTTCCAACCCTTTAGCGACGATTCTGTCCAGCTGCGCCAAATACAGCTGCATAACTTCCTTCCAATATCTGAATAACAAAGTTGACAGTATTTTGTTAACATACAAATTGCAGTGTGGTGGTAACTTCATAAATCTCTCCCGAGAAGTTTTCTTGCATGAAACTAATAGGACTAAATAACAAGAGGCTGAATACTACGTAACAACTACTATGTAATATTGCAAAAGGCATGTTAAGATGTGAATTGCGTTTGTAGTGGACATATCAGATGAACTTATGCCAACTCATACACTAAAGTAAGGCTAAAAGAATCGTAATCTCTGCCTTCACCTCTGGACTGTAACTTAATGTATGCAAAGTGGAAATGGCTTACTTGTGTGACACACACAGTGGGGATGACTTACTTGTGTGACACACACAATGGGGATGACTTACTTGTGTGACACACACAATGGGGATGACTTACTTGTGTGACACATACAATGGGGATGACTTACTTGTGTGACACATACAATGGGGATGACTTACTTGTGTGACACACACAATGGGGATGACTTACTTATGTGACAAACACAATGGGAATTAATTGTGTCACACACAATGGGGATGACTTACTTATGTGACAAACACAATGGGAATGAATTGTGTCACACACAATGGGGATGACTTACTTATGTGACAAACACAATGGGAATGAATTGTGTTACACACAATGGGGATGACTTACTTGTGTGACACATACAGTGGGGATGACTTACTTGTGTGACACACACGGCGTGAGGCTGACGAGGTAGGGGCAGAGCATGTCGCGCTGCGCCGCG